>JAOVYX010014871.1:0-60005 GCA_035668315.1 Drosera spatulata | reverse complement strand
CTATGTTCGTGAATGTTGTACTGACTGTTAGTTCTGTTACCCTAGTCTTATTTATATGTGAATCCACCCTAATGACCAAGAATCTGGGTCTTGAGGTTGAAATAGTTGATTTTTGTCCATATCAAGTAATGTGGTTCTTCAATCCATAGTCTTGAGACTCTGCTAAATTCACCCGGAGGTGTGTGAGGGTGAGGCTTCAGAAAAAGCATGGTCGTGATAATAGTTGTTAGTTGATGTTGTCTGGGTACATCCAGATGTAGGGAAACATGTTCATTTTTCAGTATTACCCTCCTGCTGAATCTCTTGTTTTGGCTAGTTATACCGGTTCAAGTTCTAAATGCTGAATTTGAATGATCTGGTTCACCTTGACTCCTGTCTCCTCCATAAGATTAATTACCGAGCACCTGCTTGCATGGGTATTCTATTCTTCGGTTATTTTATCATACCTACAATCCCGTCATGGAATGAGTTCATGACATGACAAAAGAGAATCTCTATAATGTGCAAATTATGTGACGAAGAATGAAAAGATCACGAATTTTTTCTGTTGTCTGCTTAGTTTGACTATAACGGGCAGAAAAACCTGTATCTAGAATGCCCGTCCTGAAAGAACTGCTGTGTCCACGAGTAGTCGTATTAGTAAGGCTAGAAAGGATGTAGTTAAGTTAGCATTGGTATACCTACCCTAATCCTGTAAGGCTATTGTAAACTGTTTATTCGATTGCCCTAAGAAGACAAGCTAGGGAGTCTTTGTTCCAGAAAGGAGAAAAGACCTACTCTGCGGGATGTTATGCAACAGATTGAGATTTCTAGTCATTGCCAAGGTAAATCCTAATTTCTTTGTCATTGTTGTTGCAGAACAGGATCCATCATTTACAGATCCTGAACTTGAAAGTGATCATTCTCAGGTTAGGAGCAATTTGATCTTATGCTTTTACATCCATGTCTAAAAGTTTTGCGGAATGCCGTTTTAAGCTTGGATGTTTTTTTTTTTTCTTCCAGAGTGGTACTGACGTAAAATCAAGCAATATGACTTCTCCTGAAGTCGATGAAAGCACCTTGAAAAATGTGAGCTCGTTTACTTCTTTTCCTTGTGTGAAGTGGTGATGATTCATGGATTTTTATTTAGGGATTTGGACATTTAGCAGGCTTGAAAGTACCATCGCTTCATTCATCTCTCCAAAGTTGATAAAAGATTGGGGACATTTTATGTCCATGACTTCTCTAATAAAAGTTTTCCTTTCTAATCTGGGTATTTTCGGGTGATGATATCTACTGTGATTTTAGGGGTCACCTTGGTATCATATCATTATGAGTTTTGAAGCGGTAAATGGAAATGTGTACGCTTTGAGAAATAATATGTCAAATATGCTTTGAGTTACTCAATTTTTCTTCTAACAAATATCTCTCCTGTTTTATAAGATGGTAACTATTGGTGAGGTTATGGAAGCTTATAAAGTTTGCATCACTGGTTTGAGGAAGGCTGAGTCAAACCGACGGTATACATCTCTGGCAAAAATAGCTCCTGCAAATTTTACCAAGGAGGTATGCGTCTTGTATTGTATGGTAGTGTGTCACTTGCTAGATTTCCTTGAGGCAAAAGTTGCCTCTGCTGGATGGTCATCGAATTAACTTTGGTGTCACGGCATCATTCTTGTCTGTGTTGCAAAATGCAGCTTATGTTATCTTGATGAGAACATCTTTAGGATCCTTCAAAAGACCTCTCTGACGTTGTAGATAAAATGCTGGTAAAATAGCGTGTTTAAACTTAAAGTAGATTGTACGCCACAGGGAACAAGGCTGGTGGTTTCATCTTACAATTTGGCAAAATCCCATTGTACTCGACTCTAACAATTTGGGATCGAGTGATCTCTTATATAATTGTCAGGAAATCCCTTTCCAGCCAAGCAATTAATTGAGTTATTATGGCTTCTATAGACCTTTTATCTTGTTGATCCCTGACTTGGTGGAGTCTGAAATTTCTGTAGGGACGACACAAGGTATCTGAATCAGTTCTGCGTCAGATAGAGCAACTTAATAGCCTCGACATAGAACTCTATGAGTATGCCAAGGACATCTTTGCCAGGCAGCATAAGCTTGTAATGCATGAGTTTTCCCAGGTAATCAAATTATCCGCTTCACAGGCTGAACTTGTTTTCTTCTTTCTTTTTTGGTTCTGTGAAATTAGTTTATGAGCCAATTGCCGTTTGGGTCTACAAACCAAGCACGTGGTATTTTTTGAACTCAGTTCTAATTTTGTTGTGCAGGAGAGGCTGGCGAGCATTATAATCGATTCGTCGAGACTCCCTTCTTGGACGAGTGTCGCATTAGCCATAGTCATTTTTGTGTTGCTGTTACTGCTCTATTTTTCTGTAAAAGTAAGAAGAACACTGAAGTTGAAGCTATGAGTATTAATCTAGGTTGTAACATTGAAACTCCATAGGAGTCTGCTGGTCCGTCGTCGTGGCCGCTTGTGACATCATAGATCAAGGGTTCGAATGTTGGGTGAGGAAGAGGGAGAAGAGGAAGAGAGAAGAACATTGAAGATGATTGAAGATTCTAAGGCAACCCTCGCACAGGAATCCACTTTTGTACAAACGATGATTGAAGATTCTTATGATAAAGAGTTAGGTGGCAGAATTTCCGATTTTTCGTGATTAGGGAAAATAATCCAAGTCAAAATCGGAACTTGAACGACGTTGAATCCGCACATCGGTGTGTAGTTGGCTTACGATGTTGCCACTGGAGCAATGTACACGGACACTGCAGAATGCTTCAACAAGACACGTTTCGACTGCAAAACTAGGTTCAATACCTCCAGATATCTCGAGGAGAACAGCAAATGACTTTGTCCAAGCAAAAGAATTACGGGTCAACTATCAAAGATTGTTCGGTCGGATATGAAGAAATGTCCTGCACGAACGAATATGAAGAACAAGACTAGACAGAGCAGAGAGTTCCATTATAAGCTACCAAGTTTCCTCTAGACAAATGCAGAAGGAATTGCCATAGTATTTCAACAAATGAAAAAACACACGAGATCTGTATTAACTGTACACCCACCTGCCGATACGCCCTGTCAGAGACTGCTGCCAGCACCGTTAGAACTTAGAACGAACGATCAGCTTCAGCCACACCAAAAACAAAAATCACTCCAAAACAGCAACCTCTTGCTCAATCCTCCAGTAATTCGCATCGTTGAACTCCTTCAGCCCACCGGTGCTTCCATCACAGGCCTCATCTTGCACCTTTGGGGAATTGATATTACTCTTCAAAGGGCCTGCTTCACCAACAGTCCCCTCTTTCAAAGCTTGCTCCATCGCCTTCTGTGTGCCTTCTGGTTCAACACCTACAAACTCGACATCTTCCTCAAACAATGAGGGGCCAGTCCTTTGATCCACTTCCATGGAGGATGGAGCAGTTGAGTTTCCATTAGGAAGATCATGGACTTCAATGGAATCGGCGATGGGATAGTCATTATCAAGAAATGGATTCAGGCTTGACCCAACAAGCTCCGTGTCCGATGGTCCACTCCATCCCATCGAGTCAGAGTCGGGCCTTTCCCCGAACAGATCAAGAGAAAACCCATTACCGGAGCTCAGGCCTATGTCCTCAAAAGAGTTGCTTCCAGCGAAACCATCGAACGGATTTCCAGAAGGACCTGATGTGCTACTGGTCGGATCCTTGGTATCAGTCAACTCTTCATCCTCACCAAGTACTACTTCATCGTCACTGCTGCCATCATCACAATCTCCGCTTCCATTCAGGTTAATCTCATCCATCATCTCAGATAAGGATGTACTTGCCGGAGCACTTTCAATTCTCTCATCCCGAAATGAGAACCAGTCAGAATTAGTGAACAAGCTGCAACAATAACATGAATCGCATTACAGTTCCTCATTAGTAGAACTCAAAACCACGCATAGCATATACATTACAATTGATATAGACGTTAGGACTTCATTTTCCCAAAAGGGCATGATATCTTGATTTCTGTGAAACTGGTAAAGATGGGAGGTCGACAATGAGGAAATTAGATTTTCTGCAGTGAATAAAAGAAACATTTTCCTCTATGTTTCGGGGTTATGTGTTAAAACACCATAATCACGACATAGCAAAAGTATTTCTCTGCTTTTGAAAACGAAGGGCTTTCATGTCCAATCATTAACTGCTAGAATGCCAATTATAAATGGACCATGTGTAGCTTTGGAGCATAAAGCAACAATGAATGATTCACATTTCGATGGACCCGAACTTGCAACCTGAGAAGAGACTTCGCATATAAACCAATATAACTATGAAAATTCGATTTATATGTACCTCCCCTGCTCATTTCCCAGTCTCAAGGAAGATATCACAACTTCAGCTGATTCATTATCAAAGAAGACATCCTGCATTTGGTACAAACTCTAGTTAGAAAACACATCAATCATGTGTCCTGCCTAAGCAGATAATATAAACCATTAGAGAAGGAAATTATTGTCCAAATACCTCATCATCTCGATCAAGAACTCCATTTTCCTGCATTCAATTTGTGAAGAATTATTTCAGAAGTCTTATTAAGTTTCAACATTGCCATAGGAGAGCAGAACAAATTTACAATAAAAAAGAATAAAAAGAAAATTGACTATACCTCTTCAGCAGCCTCAGCACCATACAAGTCAGTTGAAAATGCTTGGCTCAAGCTGTTTGCTAGGGTGGCTACGTCATAGTCTCCATCGTGAATATCATCATCATCACTATCTCGTGTCCGATCATGCAAAGGGGTGGGACGTCTGCGTGAGAAAAGAAGAGAAGAGCAACGCTATTGTAAGACATAGGACTGACACCCTCAACTGCTGTGCACAAAATAACGATATTTGAAGCTTGCTACGAAAACCACGGCAGTAAACTCCTACTTAAAAGGACAGAAGTCACATTAACTAAATAACAAATGTCAAGGAATCTAAAATCCTATATCAGCAGATTGAGACATAGGATATAAAGCACCAAGGAAGAAATTTCAGAAGAGACTAAACAATATTGACTAAAAGGGAACGAGAAGCCAAAACAATATAAGATCTATGCCACAAGTTCTCTGGGAATCCCCAAAAATTAGGAAATGTGTATTACCGTGTGCTCACTTTACATACTAAAAACAGAGCAAAACAAACAATAAAGAGCCAACCCTAGTTCTGAATATACCACATGCTTCAACAGAATTCATAACAGAGATACCTTTCCACAGAACTTACAACATGCAAAAAATTACAGTTTACGATTGACAAGTGATCATGCAAAGACTAACCCGCAAGACCAACGATAGACATTCTCCATTGCATTGCGCTCCTGCAGCACTGTAGATTGCCATTCGGTCCACTCATCGTTTTCCTGGTGATGTACAATAACAAAATAAAACTTCCATATCACTAAATTCTTCTCAAATGAAGAACAAAGAAAGGAGCCAGTGGTATAGTTACAGTTAAAACTAGGGAAAATGTGGCAAAGATAAGACATTACCGAAGAAAAGGGAAAGGAAAAAGGAAAAAACATGAGAGCCAGCATATACAGAGCTAGTTCTCAAGATCCACTAAATATAACATCTCAGGTTCGGTGTCAACAAAATTATTATGACAAGCAAATTGAGCACCTGAATGAATGTCTGAATGCATGAATTGTTTTCCGCCAAATGAATAATCCTATTAGAAATTCGAGTTATATGTCCAATATTTCCTGCTCGAGGCGCCTTTTTCCCAGCTGCAGAAACTGTTGGCTGCATGAAGGATGCAAACAAAAAACCTGATCAGCTCCTTTATTTATTATAAAGGTAAGAAGGGCATGCCTAATGCATATATGCCGTTGGCATAAATATGTAATCCACCAAGTATCTGAATCATGCAGGCAGCACTCATCAACTTACGAAGCAGATCGTCTTTTTGGAATTTGGATTACATGTCTATTCCACGAGTAGATCGTCTCTGTATAAATTTCTTTCTATAACTTGCGCCATTACTGAACCAATAAGCTTTGATGCAAATTGGAGTGGCTTCGATTTAGGATAAATTGAATATTTTTCCCAAGGTTCTAATTCAAAGAACCCAAAACAAAATGCAGGTTAAATAACTTGGGTTACATTATGATTCTTAAGAGTCAAGACTTCAATAAACTAAATCACGTCATGGAAAAAGTAAGCAGGTTCCTGACCTTTCGCTTATGCTCCTCAAATACAGAGACAGTTTGAAAATAATTTCATGCTCCTCGGTTTTGGGAAGACATGGATGAAATAGTGCAGTCGATCCCTGAGAGAGAAAAAATCCTTATTGATGGGGATCTAAATGGACATATCGGTGAGGAGAAAGATGATTACTCAGAGATTCACGGAGGATTTGGCTTTGGTGAGAGAAATGTAGAAGGGAGAAATATATTGGATTTTGCTATAACATGACTTTATGGTTGCGAATATCATCTATAAAAAACGTGAAGAGCATTTGATAACCTTTAAGAGTGGCTTATGCAAGTCTCAGATTGATTATTTTCTTATGAGGCGAAGAGACCCGAAGGATTGCAAGGACTGTAAGGTTATCCCAAGAGAATGCTTGACCACTCAAGATCGTTTGTTAGTTATAGATGTATTTCTGTCTCAAATAGAAAAGAAGAAGAAAACAAAATGATGGAACTTAAAAGGAGATGAACAAAAGTCTTTCAGAGAGAGGTTGTTGAGAGAAGGTCTATGGACATTTGACGGGAGTGCATGTAAGATCTGGGATGCGATGGTTGATTGTATCCGACATGTAGCGAAGAAGACATTAGGACAATCTAAGGGCCAACCACCGTTAGATAAAGAGGGATGGTGATGGACTAAAGAGATTGAAGATAAAATAAAATATAAAAAACAATGTTACAAGGCTCTATTTAAATATCATAGTGATGAAAATTTGAAGAAATATAGGGACGCCAAAAAAGAATCTAAATATGCTGTGAACGATGCGAAGAATAAATCATATGAAAAGCTGTATGAAAGACTGAACACAAAAAAGGGGGAAAAAAAAGTCTTTAAATTAGCTAGATCAAGAGACAAAAAAATTAAGGATTTAGGTCACGTAAAGTGTGTTAAGGACAATGCCGAGTATATTCTTACAGCTGATGAGGACATTAAGGAAAGATGAAGAGAGTATTTTGACAAACTCTTTAATGACACAAAGAAAGTGCCTCTAAATGAAACAAGTGAGAATGTAGATGTGATGATGAACCGTTGTTACTTTCGTTTCATTAGGACAGAGGAAGTTAAGGAGGTTTTAAAGCGGATGAGCTCAAGAAATTTTATGGGTCCAGATGAAATCCCGATCGAAGCTTGGAAATGCCTTAGGATAAAAGGAGTTAATTGATCGATAAAACTCTTTAATAGAATTTTGATAGATAAGTAGATGCCTGATGAGTGGAGAAGGAGTATTTTGATTCCCATATACAAAAACAAAGGAGATGTTTAAAACTGTTCCAATTATAGAGGAATCAAACTTATGAGTCACAGTATGAAGTTATGGGAGAAAGTAATAGAGAAAAGGTTAAGAAAAGCTACAGACGTGACTGAGAATCAATTTGGTTTCATGTCTGGCAGGTCAATCATAGAAGCTATTTATCTTTTACGATGTGTAATGGAACGTTTTAGGATAGAGAAAAAGAATTTGCATATGATTTTTATCGACCTGAAAAAGACGTATGATTCTGTTCCAAGAGAAATGATTTGAAAAACTTTAGAAAAGGGAATGACGAGTAGGTATATCGAGATTGTGAAAGACATGTATGAAGAAGCTGCTATATGTGTGCGAACCCATGTTGATGAAACGACTGCTTTTCCTATTAAAGTGGGTTTACACCAAGGATCAACTTTGAACCCATACTTTTTTGTCTTAGTAATGGATGATCTCACTAGGCATATACAACATGAAATACCATGATATTTACTTTTCGCTGATGATATTGCTTTGGTGGACGATACGAAAGAAGGGATGCATGAAAAACTTGAGACTTGAAAGGAGACGTTGAAAAATAAGTGGTTAAGGATCAGTAGAACCAAGACAGTATATATGAAATGTGTCCTTAATGAGAGTAATCAAACAAATAGTGAGAATGTATTGTTGGGAATAGAGTCTCTCCTTAAAACGGATTCTTTCAAATATTTAGATTTGATGCTACATAAGAATGGAGGAATTGATGCAGATATTGATCATAGGATTAAAACAGATTGGCTGAAATAAAAGGGCGCTTCAAGGGTGCTATATGATCCTAAAATACCTTCCAAGTTAAAAGAAAAATTTTACAAGACAGCTATTCGACCAGCGATACTGTATGAGTCAGAATGTTGGACAATTAAGTAACAACATGCACAGAAGATGAGTGTAAACAAGATAAAAATGTTAAGATGGATATGTGGACATATAAGAATAGATAGGATACGAAATGAAGTTATCAGATTGAAAATGGGTGTGGCTCCAGTAGAAGATAAGATGAGGGAGTCACGACTAAGATGGTATGATCATGTGAAACGCAGGCCAATCCTAGCTTCTGTTAGGAGATGTGAAGCTTGGGAGTTAACACATATCAAGAGAGAACGAGGGAGACCTAAAAAGACCATAGGAGAAACCTTGAAGTATGATATAACCTATCATAATCTTACAGAAGATGATGCACATGATAAATTGAAATGACGTCGTCGCATTCATGTAGCCGACCCCATTTGATGAGATAAAGACTTGATTTTTTGTTGTATCACTTACACCAAGATGGCATGCATTTTGTTAGTATTTCTTTCTTGCTTCACGTATAAAGCAAGAGCAACAAACATCAGAAATCACTATAGTCCACTAAGACCACTAATTATAGAGATAGATAAACTAAAAGCCATTGTAGACACATATCAAACTTACATGATGAGAGTCAGTTGAAAGAACGGAGTGTTTGTCAACTTGGAGCATTTTGCCGATCAAGTCACACTCTCTAAAAAGATGATCCACAGTTGTGCTGTTTCTGCTCTCCAAACATGAAGATATTATGCTCTCAACGTGATGATGCAATGCATTATTGTAGGGGTACCTGCAAAAATCTCAAAATAAGCTTCCATTCACTTCTGTTACGATCTTTCTATTGTCCAATTGTCAAGGGTAAGAAAAATGAGTTCGTCCTCTAATCCACAAACATATAGAATCTTCAAGCCAGGCTAGCATTTACAGTCGCAGGAATCATACATTGAGAAATAAATGTAAACCAGCTTAATATTAGAAAACAAAATAGCCCGCAGGTGACTAGTTGGTTTATGTTGATGACCTTCTGGGAGGGCTAAGCGTTTGATAATGGACTACGTTCCCTTCAAGTAAGATGGATAACCGCTATTTGATCATAATTACAGCCGCACTCAACTTTAATGAGGTTAGTGAATTTCCTAGTGACTCCTACATAACCTCTTTCTGTCCAATTGAGTGGCTGCTCCAACTTCGTGCAATCAACAACTCACTCGGCTCAACTTTAACCGTAGCAAATGCCCCCATCTTAGACCGGAATCCGGAATAGGAAGATGTAGACACCTCATCTTGCATGAGAGACAAAGTAGAACCTATGAGTCTATGACCAAAATATTCTTGAAAGAAGTGTCCTCCCTTTTAGGTTATGCTAAGTAAATTGGTTGGACTAGTTAACTATGTTTAGCAGGTCATGTTACTGAAAAAATGGCCTGGGCTAGCATGAACACTGACATGATGGATAACCTGTGTCTGACAGACCAGTGCAATGCATATGGAGCAAACTCTTGACATCTGAGAGCATAGGCAACATCGTCTCCATTATGTCCATTGTGCATGAACTAAAATAACCTTAACAAAGCTTGAAAAAATCTTCCAATTTAACGAAGAACATGTAACCAAAAACAAGTTCTCCAAATCACACTCTTCTCCGAGAAGGACAACAAAAGAGCAGATAAATAAAGAACAAAGAACTTACTCAAAGAAAAGATCGATTATTCGCTTTATTGTTCCAGAATTCACCAATTCTGATTCTGCTGCTTCAGCTCCAGCTTTCAAAAGGACAGCGACAAATTCCACAATCTGCACATCAGTTGTTGCAAGACTTAGAACCAGGAAAGCAAAGCTACTGGACATGATAACTGAAACCCAGACTTAAACTATAGGATAAGAAGCAGAAAGAGAGCATCGATATGAACTGAAGAAGATGAAACTAGAGTACAGGGAAAAACTAGATGAGGGCAGCTCTTTTGGAATTAGTTTTAGACATAAGCAACTTCATGATTTCATCATAATGGACAAATGTTGCAGAGAATCAACAGCAAAGGGAACAGTGTCCGATGTTTTCAAAAGCAGCAAAAGGCAGAAAAAGGTGGAGCCTTAAGTTCTTAAGCAGATTAAGCACCTGCTTCATATACAAGGAAACAAATGAAATATTATGTCCTAAAGGAAGAAACCAGAATTTGCATCTCTAAAACAGGCTCCTAGTTTGACAAAAGAGGAATTGATGATACCGTACGATATTTAACCAAAAAAGCAAATTATGAGGCCAAGAAGGTGTCGGCCGTCATATCACCATTATCCATCGCTCATATAAGAGGACTGGGATACCCAAATGAAGAGAGCGACACCAACCTTAAGACGATGCTTTCCAAGAGGAGGCTTCAGCTCACCATAAGGGGTAGGCAAAACCTTCTCATCAGATGTCACGTTCAAAACCAAAAGTAGATCGCCTGCATCACATAAAAGTGAAACCACTTCGAAATTACTACACACACAGTAATCGAACAAGTGAAACGATGTTAGCTCCTGAAAAGTAAACAGGAACTACTACGAGGGTAACCCACAAACCCTTAAGTCCATCAAAAATAATAAAGGGTATATGTTCCACCAATTAGATAACAAAGTAAACATCGCACACATTCCAAATCCACTCACCAAGTTTAGGTAGCATTGCACTAACTGTCTCTGGATTTACTGTTGTTGGAGCCTCATACATATGTTGACCACGCAGAGAATGGATCAATAAAGAAGAAGCTGACCTTCTAGGGTCCAGCAAAGATATACATACAGAGAGAGAATGTACAAGAGCAGATTTGGAATTCAGGTCTTCAAGAGCAAGGGCCCAAATCCTCGAAACAGAACTGCAAGAATTTTGATAAGATCAGTCATGGTTATGCTTTTGCTTGAGTCAAACAAATGATAAACAAACTACTACCCTTGCAGTCTACAAACCTTGGACTTGAAAGCTTCGTAGCAAGAACAGATCCTGTATTTCGCGTTATAGCACATAGTGTTTCTGCAGCATTAGCCTGAACTTCAGGAGAACTCTACAGCAATGGAAATCAAGAAGAAATAAGGATATCAGATCAAGATAGGCATTACATATTTGGATACTGCAACCTTTTTCTGAAGTCTGATTAAAGTCAGCATCAAGATTCTCAGGTCAATTAAAACTAAAATATAAAGAATACTCCAAAAGGAACTGAATACAAAGTACACAATAGAATCACAACAATAGAATAATTTAGATCTGCAGGAGTCAACTTAAGACAAAAATTCATCGATCTCATAGAAATAAAAAAAAATGCTTGTATACCACGGAACTAGGTAATAATAAGTAAATAGGCACTTCAATATGAGTTGAGGGCGCAAAATTTGCACTAGCAATGTTAGAAACATTTGAGATATAACAGATAAAAAGAAAGATGTGAATAAGATATTCACAAGAGAACTAAATACATCATAGCAGCCACCAGAAAGTTGACAAAACTCAAAGTTAATGGACAGGCATCAAGAGAGCTTACCATTGAGAATTAACAAATGCAATAGAAATGGATAAAAAAAAGGGTATTCCACGAAAACTCTCAAGTTCACTTTATGCATACGGACAGCATGGAGAACAGATAAAAAATACATATGTACAAACAACTAGTGGTGATGGATAAATCTTCACTCACCGAAGGACTTAATTTATCCACAATCATCTCTAACAAATTGCTTTCAGCCAACCATTGCATGACATCCACCATATTAGGATAAACATGGTCATCGGCACCAACAAGTCGAACTAAAACCTGTACCAATCAACAGAAGAGTGTCGTTTCAGGAGAGAACTACAATGACATTAGAATCCGAAGAAATTACATAAAAGAGGACTTTGATTTTTTATAATAAAAAAAAACCCACAAAAGCTGAATATGATCTTATCATGAAATATGAAGCATAGCCAAACAACTCACCTCCATTATTGATGTAATTCCAATTAAATCCACCAAGTGACAGAAAACATCTTGGTGAACCTGTTCAAAGACAAACAATGATGAATATCAGAAGACTAGAAACCTGAAGTCAAATTTCTGCTTTTATCATACCCTAAAATAACATGGAACCTATTCCACCACAAAGATGAATGTGCATCTCTATGAAGGATATGCAAAAATTATAAAGCATACATGATGCACGTAATACGATCTATTTAGGTCAAGTAGTTTCCAACAAAGAAGATAGAATAATACGATCACATCATTTTTAGTCACACCTTCTCCTATATCATGTTGACTCCACCAAACGCCAAGACGTTCTAAAAAATTCCTTAATATCATTTGTATCTAAACATGCCACGTAAGCTATGCATGGGCAATAGCAATGCAGGTAGCTTAGGTAAAAAATGCTCTAATAAGTAATAACATGTCTAGGTACAATCTCGAAAATGTGGTATGATGTCCACCAGGCTGGCGGAAACTGCTACTTAATATTCATCGAAAAAATAAGAAAATCCATTGCATTTAATGAATTCATTAGTCGTTTAAGTTGCTTCCCAAGCAACTTTTGATTGCTTTATTTTATTACTAAGCAATTTCTGCTCTATACAGGCTCAAAACTCTAAAGCTTATAAGATATGCAGGTTCTAGCTAAGGCTAAAATACTAAGATACTGTAGTACCTTGATTGTGCTAGAATGAAAGTTGGTGAATAAATGTGTCCTTGCATTGAACAAGTGGCATTCTTATTGCTATTAGGGGAAAAAATATGTCCAAAAAGTTTCAAGCATTGAAAACTGAACAAGTGTTAAGAAAAATATGCAGATACCAATCATACACCAACCTGGACATAATTCATGAGAGGGACCATCTTCCTTGTCATGAGACATACCACCACCTTAGAAGTTAGAAGTCAAAGCAAAGAGGTTAATACAACAAATACAAGGAAGTGGTATCCTCATTTGTGTCCCATTACACCATCATCATTAAACAGAAAACACAGTCATAACTTCAACAACGAACAAAAACATACCTTACTAAAGTAACCAGCCAATGAAGCGCTATGAGGGCGAGTAGGTTCCAAGAAAGAGAAGAGTAAGTCCATTAACTGCACAAGATAGTTCAGATAGAACAATTACATCTTAATACCTTCTCATTACAGTACCCGTACAAAATATTGAGGAGAAGAGATCGCCCTTATAAGTATGGTCATACCTCCTCTTCTTCAACCAATGTCCTCAAAATGACATCAATTTCACAAGTAAATATTTCACAAGCAACAAATGGAAGCCTGTACATTTAGAAATAAGAGAAATTAGCTCAAATTCAAAGAAGCAGATGGGTGAACAAGGAAACCCCATAAAACATCAAACAAACATGATATGGTTAATTGGCAAGAACAGAGTACGGACATCCAGAAGAGAAAAACTTTTATAGTATAGAACTAGTATAAGTATTAAAACTTAGAAATATTGTTTTCCCATGTTATTCTTAAGGCTTCAGCCATAATTAGGTGAGCTCATGTACGAAACAGTGGCCCATTGGCTTGAGAGTAGCAAAGAATATCAAGAGGTACCATACTTGAAAACCCGTTTGCTGTCAGCAGCCTCTGATGGTTCTTCAATGATGTAACGCAGCAGCTGCTCCACCTGTGCTCTATCTCGCAGACTGAAACATGCAAATCAGATATGTAACTAATTATACGTCACTTGATAGCAGAAAAGATAGAGCAGACTGTCCAACTCCGTGGGAAGAGGGGAATAATTACAAATTGATCAAGCGACTATTCAGAGCTTTGCATTCTTGAATAATTTCTTCTTCATCCAAGAGCTCTTCCAAAGTGAAGTTCTCCTTGTCTAATACAGTATCCACCTACAAGATCATGGATATTACAAAATCAACTCAGCGAGCATTCAAATGAACAAAAGAAGTGCACCATTAATGGATTCCTAGTAGGTAATTGCCGAATCAGTAACCATAACGCCATTAAACCGTATAACTGCCATAACAAGCGAATCTCAAGATAAAGTTACTAAATTCGGCATCTATCATTGATCTTCACATTGCCGATTAAACCAATAATGAGAATGGATAGGCTTAAGAAATCAATATACAAGCTAAGCAATCAGTATTAAGTGAATGATGTGCATTACAATTTGTAGTCCACTAAATGGTAACATCAACCACTGAACTTCATCACATGACCTTTTCTTATAGACATAAGCGAGGGTGGTGCATTGAATTTGGCAAGTTCAGACATCAGCCATAGAACTAAGATAATTATCACATAATATTCCTGCAAGTTTGCTTTGCAGAACATGGCATAACTTATGAGAAGCTTATTCAACCCTACTCATATCATTCCTAATAAATTAGGGTATAGGCATAGCTCTCCATCATGCAAATTCTGAATTGGAGAGTGTAGATAAACCCTCACTTGATGAAAGCAGATTATAAGCAACTCCAGGAAACGAGACGTCAAATGAATAGCTTAATTATTTCCACTACATAATTAGAAATAAGTTGGCGAAGCAATAAAAACCATGGTCACAAAACATGATAAGCATGATAACAAAGAAAACAGAAAATATCAACCACGAGACAGTCAAACATTGACGAATTCCTAATCTCCATCAAAAGGCGTGAAGGCACCAGAGTTGACCCCGCACTTCGCCATCCCTCCTTGGCAGAAACCCACCCGAAGCATGAACCAAACTCCCAACCAACATGAACAATGCATCACTACAATCCCTATACTCACAAAGCGAACACCACCACCAATCCACAATCCATCCCCATTATCTCCCCTCCAGCCCGCAAAATCAACACAAGCACACACACCCCAAGCAACCCGAATACAAGAACTCATGAGTTGAATTCAACAAAGACAAGCACACACAGACAAGACAACGACTCAAACTAAAAAGGCGAAATCTAGAAGAACTCACAGGGGACGCAGACAACTGACCGATCCTCCAAAACATAGTCGATTAACAGCTAATCACAAACAGCAGCGACGAAGCTGGAGCCAGCGGAGGGGCGGAGATCGACGGGGGTTGATTGAGAAGGGTGAGATTGATTTGGGGAAGAGAGGAGAGGGAAAACCCTAATTTTTGGAAAGCGAAAGGAGACGGAGCCGGAATGACGAATGAGTCCTCCTCTTTTTGGCCTGGTCTCTGTTGGTGGTGGCAGAAATGAGAGCTAAAATGGATGTCAGATTGGAACCCTCTTTGTTTATAGGTTGGTTCGAGAGAGAGTAGGTATTGAAATGTTTCATGGTGGATAAGGAATCGCAGGTATAACATTTTCTTTGTATGGTAGGATATGTATATAGATATCCATAAGACAAAACAATACAATTTATTTCATGATATATGTCATTTTAAATGAAAAAAATTAATCCAAAAAAAAAACTCAATAATGAATATAAAAAAATCAAAACATGAATGCTGATATTTTATCGTACATAATTTAGTTTCGGTACTTAGATTTAATTGTCGTTTCATAAATTCTCCCTTAGTCCCGAAAATTTTATCATAATATATATTTTGAGATTTAATTTGATATGATAAAATATCATTTTTTATATAAAATTATTATAAAATATTAATAATAAATTAAATTTTTAATTTTAATTTTAATTTTAAGTCAGATTTTTTTCAATATCGTTAAGAATTAAGACGAAACACTTCAAGATAAGAATAGTTTCAAAAATTATAAAGCTGAAGAAATGCTAAATTGTTGTAAATCAATTAAAAAGAAAACATCATAACATCATCATAGTCACATGATATTATGATCTCTTCTCGATATCACACTTGCTTTGTAAGAACCAATCCAACACCAGAGACTTTTCAAAGATTCGACACCCCGTTCCAAAAACTTGTCACAAATTAGATCAAGCAACCAGTTACACATCATCAAATCCACATGATTAGAGTCGGAGGTTTCCATCATTCGATCTCCCAATCAAACACGCAAAAAACCCATCAAACAAATCCACCCACTCAAACGACTCAGAACTCCCCCTACCAACCCAATCCGACGTCGACAACATGAACTGCTCTCATCGCCATCAACACCCAACTCCGACAATCATCGCATGAGCCGGCCGGCGGTGCACCCGGTGGCCCCGCCGCCGCTATCCATACACCTTGGCGGCGGCGGCGAAGGAGATGTTAGAGTGAGGATGAGAGATATCGGAGGGATGGCGGGGACGCCGGGTGGGTTGACGCTGAGGGTGTGTCAGGTTGTGTTCGCTGTGATTGCATTGTGGATCATGGCTTCTACCTCCGATTTCGTCTCTGCCACCGCGTTTCGGTATAGTAACGGTTTCGCTCGATCTTGTTGGAAATATCTGTGTTCTTAGGTGGATGATCGTGTGTTGAGTAGAGTTTAGTTTCGGGGATGATTGTTTTCTGCTGAGTGATAGTGTTGTGAATTTGGTTTCCGCGGTTGGTGACGAGACTCGAGAACTCAGCGGAGAGTTTTCACGGAGAGTGTTATTTGAAAGGGACATTGTGTTAATTAGTGTGTATATGTGTGACCAGTGTTGTCTTCCATGGGCTTATGCGTTTGGGTTGTGAGGTAACGGGCTGGTCGATACGATTGTGTTGGTCGGGCTTAGCTGTGTTTTGGGCAACCCTGTTTTGCATCGATCCGGCCAAATTAGGCAATAGGGAATTGTTTTGATTTGTTGATGGAGTTGTAGTTTGGTTAGGGACAATTGTGGATTAGGAACACTTGTTGAAGTCGTCTTCGCACTGTGAGATGTGAGTGATTGATTGAACTTGAGATCTGTTTGGACTATGTCACTTTAATCGAAGTAGTAATTTCTCAGAGGATTGACAGCGAGTCACTTTTTAAGTTCAAGAACTAGTATGACCAAGCCTGTATTATATGCATGCTATTTTGAGAATGGAAATCGAGGAGGGAATATATAGAAGAGACTGATATGCTGATTCTCCTAGTCTAACAGAAGATGACTCTCCTATGCTGACTCTCCTAGTTCATCTTTATGAAATAGTGGTAGTGGAAACTCAATTACAGAAGTTGACGATGGAAAGAGGGATTTGAAAGCAAAGTTTAAGGTATGATCTTACTCATATCGGAAAGAATCAAGACTCGGCCTTAGCACCTTTGTTCTTTAGATGATGATGACTGGTATGCATGGTTTAAAAGTATTTAAATCGGCAAACCTGTTCTTCAATGACCATTAGCACAGAGTTATAAACATGAAATCGATCTTTTGTGGTTTTCTAATCTTCACAGGCAATAACAAGCACAACACTTTCCTGTTGGAACATTCTGTCGGTGTGTGATGTGAGACAATCTATCTCATCATATGATACTTTTTCCACCGAAATCTTGCTCTAAGCTGGAATCCTTTACTTCTGGTTTATTCTGAACTCTTTTCGATGAACAACATGATGCACGTTAACCTGGGCAAGGTTACAGTGAAAATATTATTTGGAATAGATTAGCCTGATCAATGAAGTCTGTTAAGAACCTTTGATCCAAAGTCTGGCCAAATTTGTAGGCATTGCTTCTCATGATATCTGATGAGTTTGTTAGAAAGCCTGTCATGATATCCGTTTTGTTGCATGCCCTCCGATTCTTTCTTCTTCTTCTTTTTTCTCTTCTTTTCTTTTTTTTTTTTTTTTTGTTTTTTGGGTCGTATCCGATTTTGTTTTGTTTATGTATGAATGGCGTTGGCATAGGACTTATCGTGCATTACATCTACATGTATGTTTCAGCTTCCTGGTTGCTGCTTCTGGCCTACAGATAGTCTGGAGCCTTACAGCTGCAGCAACTGATATATATGCTCTTCTGGTGAAACGTAGATACAGAAACATTACAGCCCTCAGCTTCTTCACTTGTCTTGATGGGGTAAGCCTATACATAGCAGTCGTTATGATTCTTCTAAATCCGCTTATTGTATACCTAGTCGTAGACAGGAGTCTTCTGCATTGGGTATATTTTTATGGGTAATGCTGAAGTTAAAGACAATGCTTCTCCCTTTTCCTTATTTATCTGCAGGTAATTTCCACAATGACATTCTCCGCGGCCTGTGCATCAGCAGGCATAACAGTCCTCATCGACAATGATCTAGATAGTTGTAACGTGAATCACTGTGTTGAGTTCGAATTGGCCACCGGCATAAGTTTCCTGGCATGGTTTGCTTCTCTACCGTCTTTCCTGTTGAACTTCTGGTCTCTGGCTTCCATATCTCGAAGAACATAACACGATACCATTACATAACTCACAAATACCTGTAAGTATCACACGCAAGTATCCTTGCTCTTGTCGTTCTCGATATATTGATGAATTACAGAATTCTGATATAGTAATGGATCAGGCAGAAGTAAGATAGGTTAGACATTCCGGTGATTTCTGTGGTGATTGTATCAAGAACAATTTGTACATGCATACACACACGAACATTCATGTATAAAAAACAACGTACTTGCATAGAATGCAGATTTTTGATAAGATAGAGTGGAAATTGTATGAAGCTTTTGTAGAATGATTGTTGCTCTGTGCTGTTGCTTGTTAGCTGCTCTAATATGGGGCAAATCCTGGATTACCAGTCACGCTTTTCGAATGATTTCATGATGATTTTTTCACGATTTAAATGTTAGCATAGGTTTACGACATACTCTAAACTATTCAATCCAGAAAGTTCGTTGGAGCAAGGTGATTCTTGCTTCCCGTTTCATCTATTGCTGTTAACCCGTTCCCATCTGGACACTCTAGATAGGCATATTGGGAGGATTAAGCATCATAGATGGAGTCTATGCCCCTCTACTTTTTTCCAAATCGTGCGTAGCAATATAGTCGAGTCTTCGCCTATAACGCTAACAACAGCAGCATCTCCTTGCAGTAGCGTAGTCAAGCCATCACCAACACCGGATGCTATAGAATCATTGTCGATTCTTTCACCAATGTAACACTCCGCATAATATTTAGTCCATGACCCTATGAATGTCGCGTCTTGTAGTAATGCCGGAAATACTCTGCTCTTGCTCTGACTTGGACCATTGCGCCTTTTCTCCAAAACACGAATCTCTAACCCTCAGACTGATTCGGTAACTTGCCAATGCTGGACTCATCCACATACCGTTTATCAATACATTATTGAGACACTAAATCCATGATAAGTTCACAATGATCATAATGCGCATCTTATAGGTTTGATGCACTAGTCCATCAAATACCAATTGTTATGAAGATAAGAATTCCAGCTCCGCTGTAACTGTAACAGCAATCACAATTTAACAGCACCAACTTCCACAATCTCATCATACATCTCAGCAACTCCTACACTGCAACAAGTTCTTCCGTTTCTCAAGACAAAAACGACTCAACAACAGACAAAATCACTCTGCTTTCATGGTCAATTCTCTTCCAACATAAATGCAACGAAACCCAAAAAAAATCAATGCCATTTTCTCTCAAAAGTTCGCTTCTGCTAGTCCAAAGTGGAAAATGGCATTTGACAGGAGTAGTCAAAAATCAATTTCCAAGGACAACAGATATCCACAGAGCCCAGAAAAACAGACTCATCATCACCATCACCACTAGCAGCAAGCAAGTGGTGATTCTGATGATTCATCATCATCATCAACAGTTTCACAGTGGTGCAGCTAACAGCTAACAGCAAACAGCAATGCACATATCTCCTCCCTCAAGTCTCAACAGCCAAGCCAGGCCGGCCCCCTCTTACCATCTCAGTGTAGCCCAGTAAAACCAAATTTTGTAACCAAAAAGATAAAATAGATGAGAGCCCAAACCAGTGTGCAACACAACATTTACTGCACCACCCAAGAATCTACTACACAAGCATCATTCTCACCCACCCTCCTCTTCTTCTTCATTGTACCTTTTGCACAGGTCCAGGTCAGTTCAACTCATTACAACTACTGTATAGGATGGGCTCCTTCCACATTTAATTCTCTACATATAGCTCTACTCAATCTCACTTTACAAAGGGATCATCAGCATTCTTCAAAGCAAAATAATTTAGAAGAAAGCAAAACCTGTTGGGGTAATGTTTACATCATGATGTGACACTTGTACAAGAGGGGGGAAAGATGAAGAAATGAAGGGGGATGCCGGATGGGAGGCAAAAAACTTTCCTAGATTTCTCATCATGATATATAGATGGATGGTTTAGATGATGATGAGCGTAAGGTTACAAGAAAGACCAGTTGATGAAAGTAAAGGCCAGACAGTGGACCGAGTTCTCGTCCACATCGAACACCTTCCATGCGATTGCTTGCTCGAATGAGATGTGCCGACCCATTGTCGACATGCATATTCCGGCCGGTAGGCATGCGAAACCCTGAAAGAATTGGTCAATGAACTTAAAAGTCCAATTGAGAATAACAGACGCAGTAAATGAAAGACTTGGAAGTAAAAAATTTAGTGATGTAATTTGGGATATGGTGAGGAGCTGAGTTCTGGTTGTACCTGCTGCATTATCTTCGGGAACTCAGCAAAAAGCGCTTTTCGGCCAGAATCATCGAATACTTTGTCTAATGTGACATCTTGTAATGCCACGAGGGTCGTCTCAAGCATGTCAAGCCCCGCTTGGTTCGCAAAGATAAGAACCGGAAGTGACTGCAGCACACAGGAAGAAGTTATCAGAATGATCGCCATCCATGGACAATTAGCTTCATAACGGATGATCTTCCAGCTAAATTATATTAAAAAATTCATTGATGAGCATAAAAAGTCCAGACTGATTCAGGAATAATGAGAGTCAAATCACAACATCTGCATGCAAAAGATGGACAAGGATTCTAAATTTAGACATTCTACAAATTCATTTAATAATTACCTTTAATGAACAGCACAGAATGGCATCTGGATGATGCCAAAGATGCTTCAACACAACATCATCGCCCGCAGATGCAGTTCCCAATAGTTCTGATCCTAAAGAGTAGCTGCAGAATAGAATAAACAAACAAAAGAGAAGAACATTGCTACACAATCAAGAGAACATTGGGTTACATTGGCCCGAGCATCTAATGGGTGAAAACTCAAACAAGAAAAAAAAAACCTGCCTATAACTTTGGCAGATCCAATGAGCTAGCGCAAGAGCCTCAGGCGATCCTGGGGACATTTTTGGAGCAACAGCCGGGGCTACTCCGGATGGGGCTATTGCCAAAGCGACTCTTTGAACAGAAGAGATCACGCTACGGACATATTGACGAGCCATGTTTGCAACACTGTCTTGTAGGCTGCTCTCAAAGGGGAACTGGAACGCAATTGTCAAAACCGATCTAGAGGTGGATGATGATGATGCATCTGCAGCCCCTGCGCTTGTTGATGGCCCGACATCAAGACTAGATGTTAGATCAAGTGTTCTCTGAGCAACTATTTCCTGCATAGGCATGTGCTCAGAGCTCAAATAAGTATCCAAAAAACTTGAAACAGGATGTCAGTGACTACGCAAGGAAATGAGTGAAATCCAAACAAGCTAACCGATCACAAGAACACAGCCAAGAAGGAAAATTACTGGACCAGCACAAAATTGTTTTGGTGATGTATTGACAATCAGAGCATGGTTTACTCAAATCATAGAATCGTCTACTTACTGGTTTAGCATCGAGGGGAATTATACGAAAACCAGATGGCACCAATGGGGCATCATCAGGAAACATCTCATCAATTGGAGCAAAGAGAAGTTCAGAGCATGCTCCTTCTGCAGTCTCATCGATTCCGCTACATATCTGCCAAGAGAAAAACAATGCTATAGAACATGCAAACAACAGCTGTGGGCATAAAAGAAACGATACACGAAACGCAAGAAAATCATTTTCATCAATATTTATCATTCTACATAAGCAGAAGGAAAAGCATCAGTAACAGGTAAAGGCAACCACTAGAGCAAGTGATTGCATAAGATTGTTGAGAATATTCATCCCTAATACGGAAATTAATTTTGGAGATGGAGTGATAACATAGTCAGAAGATGAATGCCCCTGTAAAAATTAATTTGATGAAAAGTGATGGAGTGATGGAGTGATGGCAACGGCACGAGTTACAATGTTGAAAGCATAGATACCTGTAGAAGATGAATGTCCCTTGATATAAAAGTGTCTTCTGGTGTAAGTGAATGACCTTCCAGTCTAACCACCTCCAACAACTGATATGCAAACAAAAGATTAGAACCTTTTGACAAGGATTAGCCATGATAAGTCAAATTTGGCAAACTGATCATTCCAATGTAATTGGTGATGTTCTTCTAGTTATGCATTTTTCTCACTTGATATACGCTGTTATCATTATCTTTTAGCATGACAAAAATAGATCAATGGATAGCCAATTAAGGATCATGGAGGTAAGAATATTAAAGGCCGAAGAAAGGGAAAGAAGTACATAGCAGAAACAGAGCAAACAGTGAATGGCTAAAGAAGTATGCAGAATTACAAGATGCACATACCTCTTCATGCTCAATTGTATGACCAAGCGGAATAATGATTTGGTTTCCCGTGAATCTTGTTAGTCTCATCCCTGGAAATGCATATGCATTGGCTTTTAAGGCAGCAGCGGAATAGGCATCCACATTAAAATCAGCCCACTCAGATCGATGTTCCCGCAAGAACCGAACTAATACTGCTGGAGGTACACTCTGCACAGGATACACAGCAGGCTCAACACAAAAAGTTTACATCGTTCACCATGTTAAAAAGACTTGAAATGCTGCTCTTTCCACATTGCACTCTTATCGTTGCAATGTAGCCATGACAACTAACCTAACCATTTTAGGTTCATCGAAGAAGAAATTGATGAGTATGACAACCTAAATTTGATATGGGCGGCGGCAGCAGCAGCAGCCGGCTGGCTGCTGACCCCCTCACATGATTTTCAAATAAATAAATAAATAAATCATGTGACATATCCAATACTGGCTTTTTACCAATGAATACACTCAATGCAAATGAATGCTTCCATAATAGTCAATTCATGTGTAACATCATAACTCCCCTAATTAATACTTGCCTTAACCAGTATTTGTTCTTTTACCCATGAATACCCCGAATGTAAATGAAAGAATCAATATCGGTCAGTTACGCGAAACATCATAATTCATAGAACCTCATAGCTACTACAAAGGTAATACTACTTGTGGGAGTAGCTTGTGATCTCACAATCCTATACATGATCAAGTAACACCACTTGAAAGAAGAAACGAGCACAACATCAAAGAGAATTGCACAATCTCAAAGCTATTATCATTATATGAGAATAAGTAGTAAAGGTTAAATAAAAAGAAAAACAATAATTATAAAGAAAAATATTGGCTTCACTACTTGCAACACTTGCCTGAAGGAGCATAGATGCCTTTGCACAGAGGATGCCTCCCACCATGGATAGACTGTGTGCAGGATTACGGTGAGTCAAAACATTCTTTGTCAAATTGGTTGCCAATACCACATCTTCCGATCCATCACAGCTGAGCAAAGTCCAGCCATCATTCGTAAAGCCATTGATAGCATCATTAAAGCCCCTACAGAAAACCAGTTCTAAGATTATCAGGGAAGGGAAAAAAAAAAACGAAAAAGCAAGTTCACTGTTCACATAAAATGAAAAGGCATAACACAATAAAATGATGGTAATTGACGTGTAAGCTTGAACCGAACCTGCTTAGTCTTTGGCTAAAAGTCCTTAAAACAGCTGGCTGCCTGCCCATGTTGTATACCACTTCACCGCTAGTCTCTTGAGCAATTTGCCTGATGTAGCGCAGCGCCTTCAAAGAAACAGGCAAAGTTAGTTGCTGAACCAACCGAAATATCTCAACGAATAATGCTTTAAACAACAAGATTGTCTTTCATGTTGTAATTTAGTCCTGAGAATCAACTAGTTTGTGTCCAGGAAAGTTTCAAACTAAATACTTGAGCAGACTGTGTTCAGATGAAATCCCCTCAAGGAATTCCTGGAGGTGATTATTTAAAAAAAAAAAAAACATGGGTTTGCACACTTACAGCAATTGTCATCTTCTGGGCCACCACCTTGGATGATTGATATAAAGGCCTTAATACCTCTGGCACACTCCAAGCCTGAAATTACGAACATCATTCGCTCCTCCACACAAGTAATATTGTAAGAGTTCCTAGTGTTAAGTAGCTAGTTGGCACCAGTCAAAAACCTCTAGGTTAAGGTGATCTACTATATGGATTATTGATCCTCCTCCATCGCATGGTCTTATCAGATAGCCACTGGGAAGCATTACAGCACGAATAAACTGAGGAGGAGGAGCAGCATTTGGTCCAGAACCAGACAGGGATCTTTCGCACACCTTGACATTGAGGAAGCAATTGATCATTAGAATATTGTCATTCCGCAGCTAATAAACTCAAAGAAAATGGCGCAGTAGATCATACACAGTAGTTGGTAGTGAAAGTGAACGTCTCGACTCAAGAAAGAGGAGGTGCAGTAAAGAAAACCAGTACATTATACTAAATTGTTCATTTGGTCAATGCTTAAACAAGATAAAGGACATTGCCGGATCAAAAACCACCAACAACAAAGAAAATGGATGCATATTTACCACAATACTGTCATTGTCAAGAGTGGTCGTGTATCGTAATGTCCAAAAATCTCGCGCAGGGGCCAATGTAGTTGGAGCATAGATCTGGCAAGGAAAATCCAAAGAAAAAAAATAATAAATTTACAAATTTCGACTCGCCAACCAAAACACAACTAATGACTACTCTTTCAACCTGAGTATAAATTAGTTCAATAGTTCCTCCATTTCCAGCAGGAAACATGGTAAATACTTCGAGGCTCCGACACTCACGGAACCAAGCTGGACGATCTTTGAGAATCTCCGCAATCTGGAGATTTGGAAACACCAAGTTTTCATCAATCAGAAGAGCAGTACATTGCAGATTAGAAATGTCCAGCTTGAACAGAATAAAGCCCATCGGGACTCATCAAAACAACATTTCTAGATGAACTACATCATACCTTGGTAGGTTCCAAACTCACAAGACCGCAGGCTCTCGCTGCCACTCCACTACAACTTTGTGAAATGGCAAAGATCCCTACTGAATCCGGACCAGGCTGAAGACATCAATAAAACAAGCAGCTGAGCGCATAGAGTGGGAAGTAGTTTCATTTTGAGAAATATGGATTAAGTGGATAGGAAAAACCCAACATGAAGATACTTGAGTTTGTAAAGGAGATATCAAACCTTCATCCCCGGCATCTGGACCCAATCAACAGCAGTTCCTGTAGCCTTAGAGAGGAACTCTGCCAAGGTCTCTTCCGCAATGGAGAGGAGTCTGACATTAACCATATAAACCGATGATGAATATTCTAAGAAAGTCAAGCTTGTATGAAAGAGCTGATGGGAACTTGAATTACCCAGCAGGGTTGTTAGTGTCTCTTAGAGATTGCTGACTGGCGTTGGCCGCGGATTCACAACCTCCATCAGCATTTGGAGCAGGCGGCTGCAAGGCAATTCATTTAGTTGAATCACCATCCTTCTCAGCCCGTAGCACATATATCATACAACCAACAACAGAAATCACATCCAGAAACAAAAGGCCAATGCCATATCAACCAGCACAATTGCAAACTTGATGAAACTTAAGGAAACCCAATAACCAGAAATCACACCCAAGATCAAGAGAATGAGCACAAGTAAGATAAATTTGAGTTCACCGTGTTGTGTGACCGCGAAAAATTCCAGATTTAGCAAGTAATTTGGTACATAAAAGTAAAAGTAAACTGATCAACCTTACAAGATAATATGCACAACCTTTCAAAGATCTCAACTGATCCTTTGAAATCACCTAAAACAGGAAATCAAGTAGAACATACAGTGTGAAGTTGTTGCTTCATGTGTCCATTCTCACACACTAGCTGCGAAACCTGCTTCTGCAACCTTTCATTCTCTTCCATCAATAACTTATTCATGGCCGATAGCTTCCGATTCACTGTCTGAAGCCTTGATGACTCCTTTCTCTGCTTCTCCCTGCACCTGCAATACAATGAACCCCAATTTTTCCCCATCCACACATACACACACCCAAATCCCAAATCATTCGACACAGCATATTGATTCTATACCTTCGATTTTGGAACCAGACTTTGATCTGCTTGGGCTCAATATTGGCTAGAATCGGACACTCACGTATCAACTGCTGTCGCCTCAGCGAGCTAGGTTTGGGACACTCTGCATACACTCTCTCCAATGCTTCCACTTGCTCTGCCGTGTACCGCACATACTTCCCCGCATCAAGTTGTTCTCGCTCCCGATCACGATCTCGATCTCGTTGTTTGCTTATGCTGCTGCTCCCGCTCGTGCTCTCCCTGTGATGCTGCGCCACCGCCATCGCCATTTTTGGAAGCCTCTCTCCAAACCCTCACTCACTTACTGGAAACCGAAACGGCAACAGAGAAAGCAAAACCTCAAAGTAGCGTTTAAATACTAATCAATTGCTACTTTCACTGTAACAGAAGAGACGTTTCGAGATCGGAGATGGAAGAAAAAAGGGAAGCACTTAGCAGAATCAACAGAAAATGAGTGTGAAATGATGAAATCTATACAGGCAAGCTTCGTCTATGGAGAATAAAAGACAACAACGAATCTCGTCTACGGAGTCGGAAAAACGCCGGCGGCGAGTGGGAATCGGAGACGGAAATGAAACCGCTTCGGCTCCGCTCCGCCCTCGCTCGGCGTTCTCGGAACTCCGGCTAGAAAATTGAACTTGCAGTCACCGAGATCTCGTTGAAAGATCTCGGTCAGAAGAGACTAGACGAAGAAGAAGAAGAAGGCAGTTACAGCAATGGTGTGGAGAGAAGATGAGGAGTAAGAGGAAGCATTATGGGAAAGGGAGAGGAGGAGGAAGAACCCTAGCCATGGCCGCCATTGATGAGAGAGCTTCGAGGTGAGAACACAGGGAGAAGAGAAGAGAGAGTGGGGGCAACAGTGAAAGAATGTGTGAGAGAGAGAGAGGAGGTGATTTGCCGCTAGTTTATCGAGGCAAATTGGACATTTTATATTTTCTCTTTTCCATCTTTACTTCCGTGGTAATTATAACATCCATATATTTTATATATATAAATATAAATATTATTTTTATATTAAATTATTTTTTATTGTTTTATAATATGTATTATATTGAAATATATAACTTACAAAATCATTAATATTTAATAATAAATTTATAAAATAGTAGATTTGATCGTCATTGCATACGTGTCAAACTTTACATCGACATACGTGTTAGGTCAAAATATTACAATCATTTTTTAACAAAAGGAGTACTATTTTGCAATAATTTAATCCATATGTTTCTTTCCTTAAATAAAATCTCATATTTATTGAAACATTTTAATTTGACACGAAAATTTATGCGAGTATTGAATTTGTGTGAATTTTGATGAAAAAAGAATATTTTTTATTGCAGTGATGTTTATTATAACACTTGTGAGAATAGATAGTGAATGTATTATAACAGATGAGATTGATTTGGTATTTTTTAATATTAAAATGTTATCAAAAAAGAAAAAATTATAATATTTTTAGACTAAAATATTGCGATAAATATGGGACGAAGTACATACGATGAATTGTTTTTTTTTATTAATATATATATACTGATTTTGTGTATTTGGATATTCATGTTCTTGTAAATATGGAGTAAAAAATATAAATGGACGGAAAGAGAAAATATAAAAATGATAAAAATGATATGATATAAAATAAGAATATATTAAATTTTTGAACATTAATAAATAGTTGTCATTTTAAGTATTATAATTTATGTGTGATATTTATTTTAGCAATATATCATCATTTATTTGAGATAAAAAAAATATTTATCAATGTGAATTTTGACTCAAGTCATGAAATAATTTGATATCTATTTTTATTTTTTGAAAAAAATTATCATTTTTCATGAAATTATCTTACTATTTTTGAATTTTTTTGCAATATGTTTTTTCAGCTTCTTTTGTTAGAGTATTTTGGGTTGAATTATCGTTGAGAGACCTTTGGGTTCTTTGGGTTGCTGAAAAATTCAGAATGCGATCGAGCGTTCAATGTGATGAGAGAGGTACAGTAAATTCGTGGACTCTCTCTTCAGTGTGGTAGTTAATGCGGGGCATTAAATGTGGCGATTATTTCACAAAAGGAGTTGGTAATGAACTATCTGAACGGATGAGAAATAGAGGAAAAGATAGCAACGCTTCATTTGGTTTTAGTTAAACAAGAAGCAACTCATTTAAGCAACGATCTAAGTTCATGTATCATCAGAATTCACGATACCGAGGTCTCCATGCCCGGCAGAGAAGATACTCGGTATCGAAATATCCGAGTAGGATGTGAAAGGAGCACCAAATGCAACATAGTTGCATGTGTAATAACTAATAACAACTCCAGCACTGTTGCCTCAAAGTAACAGATCTGCTCGAGATATGGGCATAACATATGAACGAAGATTTTTTATTAAAATATACATCAATGTTAAATTACCCTTCCATCAAAGGTCAAATACAGTGTTTCGGTTGCGTAGCTTGTGTCCTGGGCCTCCTGGTATTAGTTTTTCCTCAGCAACCCAAGTAATTTATCCTTCTTGTTTCTAAGCATTAGACATTCATTTTGTCTAAAACAGTAGATCGCATCTCAACGTCGCAATAGTGTAAGTTCTTTCGGAAGTCCGTCACCAAAACTGAAGCCAGCTTGATACAAGACTAATGCCATAAAATGAATGTTCCACGCCAAGCAGATCAAACTCTGTCAAATTAACCTGAAAGGAACAAGCCGTTTGACCTAAAAGGAAAATTCATCCTAGTTAACCTATAGTAACGGCTTAAAGTTACTTGTCATATTGTGACACTTGAAGAAAACTGCATCTCAACCTAAATGGAATGTCACACATTAGAGATCTAGCTAGGTAGTAAGTAAAGTAATCCTAATCCTAATCCAGATCCAACTAGAAATGTACTTAAGTCTAATGGTCCACAAATTGAGTCATATATATTTCCTAATCTTATCTTCATAATTGAACAGGCATCGGCATCAGGATAGTTCGGACAGTGCTCACCGAAGACCTAAGATCAGTTACTAGAGTGAAGATATTCGATGCATTTGGTATGTAGCAAATGATTACTGTGAACCCTGTTATCATATTAGCGTTTGTAATTGGTCAATAAATTACATATTAAACTTGATTTTGATCGATGGTAAGGTTAAATGCACCAAATCTTATTAATGTTTAGGGAAAAAATATTATTCAACTTCTGTTGGGAAAAAGATATCTCAAATCTTCGAAACATGTAACTGACCCAGCAGCTCACATGTAGTAACACACTTTCACTTTCAATACAGTACCAAAGTATCATACCCCAAGTAACCATTTCAAGGAAGATGAAAGTGAGTGATCCAAAGCAAAATGGCAAAGTATATCTTGCTGTTGTGCCCCATATGCACTCCTGTCTGGTATGATGCTAGTGTGATCATTTTCTGAGGAACGGATATCATCTCCCTGACTTTTGATTGTCTTCCAAAACATTGTACTGAAATAGATCAACTGATCACAGTCGACTGATTGATAAGGTTCGTCGTTTTTGATCATTCATATCGTGATATCATTTTTCACTTATCTCTCAGAGATTTTTTTAAGAAAGATTAATTATTTTTGAGTGGATCTACTAATTCCTCAAATAGATCGAGGTCGAGGCAACGCATAATAATTCAAGCTTTCGACTAAAAGAAGACGGAAAACAGAAATCAAAGATGACAGACATGGCAAAAGGTGTATAAAGGGAGTTGTATATGGTAAGCTATGTTTTGGACCATTTAGGTTTGTGCCCATTCCAGCATGCCCAGCTAGCTCTTTTTGGGACAATCGATCTATTGTATGGGGAGTATACACCTCATATGCTCGGGCATGTGAATCTCCTAAAGTAGTTTTCCTTTTCCTTGTTACCTTTATTTTTGTGATATCAGTCACCATTTTCGCGGTCGTCTCATGCTAGAAAGCAATTAATTAAGTGTGCACGTCAATCTTGAAACGATATGGAACGAAAACTGAATATCGTTCTCGAATAGATTTATTTTATAGAGCTTGAAAACAACTTAATTGAGCTTAAGTTGGATCAGAGAAATCAAGGATGAATCGAGTCTTACAAAAATCGAACTCTGCATTTTGATATGTTTCTTTTTATCAGTCTGCTACTTTTTGTTTAGTATTAGATTACTAGTTTGTCTAAACATATAGATGCACGTTTAGACGGTTAGTCTCAAATAGTGTAGATCATCAAAATATCACAGTCAGTTCAATTTCGTGAGCCCCCTGTCTATAACTTCTGCATGTAGTAGCAAGTACTATCAAGTTAGTAGAAAACCATCACAAATCCCGTTCAAATATGAACGATCTCTGTTACATAAGTAGTTAATTGGCGGCCTCGTCGGGGGTGACCAATCTGGATTTTGAAGCTAATGGGATTCGAACCCAAAACCTTTAAGAAGAAGGTTGAATCGAACACCACTAGATCAATCCAAATTGATTGTTCATCATATCATATTACCTCTTTACTTCTGTACTTACATCGACAGATACGGCTATCTCGAAGATAAGATATAGATATGATACGCCGAACTACATCGTAGTGATAAGAACTCGATATAATGAAACTTGAACACTGGATATAACTGAATAGTGAACTGTTGTCACTGATTACATTGTCGCTACACATGTTCAAAAATCAACTTTACAGCTTTAATTATTAATTAGCTTCTTCAACGATATCATCATCATTTTACCGTCTATTCATTACAAAAAAAACAACATCTTAACAACGAAAAATTTTAACTGACGGAATTTATCCGTGAAGTGTATGATTACCGCTATGTATTTTCTTGATGGAAGCTAGCGATGTGTCTTGAACTTCAATTTCGGGATCATAATCATAATCCTCCCTTTGTCCAATATGGAATCCACATATCCCTATAATCGTGGAAACCTAACGTTTCTCATGGACTCAGGACTGTTACTAATCTCATGAAAGTCGGTATTAGGACTTGTGAAAATGACCGGCGTGGATTTCATAGGGAGCTATGGATCAAATAACTATTCAGCGCACAATAACAGCAGGATGAGGGATCGGTCTATTTAACTCGAACCATTTACAATGAAATACCCACAAAATTGAATATCTTTAACTTTAGTTATGTGAACAAATCGAATCCATGTGAATTACGATAGAAACGGCCAAAAAAGAAAAAGAAAAATATTTCTGTTGTAAACAGGAGTTAAGAAATTACTGCAGGGTCTTTCCCACCAACATGTTTGTTCAAAATATTTATTTAATCTCTAATTTGATTTTTTTTAAATCTCAGATATTTGATTTTTGTGATGAAAACTGCTTCTGCAGTAGTTTCTTTGCTTCTGCCTGGAGCAGGAATATTTTGAAAAGATATCGACGAGGGATCAAGAAACCTGATGAAATCTTGTTCTCGTGGAAACAAAAGAAGCGTCGAGGTATTTGAATTATGCATATACTCCTTAATGATTATTGGAAGAATTTTGTCACATAGCTCGAGAGTCCTTACCATAGGTATGCAGTTGGCATGCATTCCAGCATACAAATATAGAATGTCTGCATGCTACACAAATTGTTAGGGTAGGGATAACTACTTAGATCAAATCATTGCAGTATTTATTTTCTTACATTCAAGACGATACGGAAAATAAGCTGGGGTCGTTCATCCCCACCGTCGAAAATGCTTCTCATTTGCATGATTAGTGGCCGTAGATTTATATCTTGGGTTATGTATATAGAGAGTATCATCACAACTATATATAGTACCATATGCTAACAAAAAGAATAATGCCCACATATATGGAATAACCATAGAGCTAGGCTTATAGCCGCATTCACATATTAATGAGAAAAGGGGTTCTTATTTAATTGAACTTGGTTTTATCTACTTATATTTTGCTATCTATATATCATATACCAACCTCATTACCTTGATAAATGGTAACATTTGGACTATATAGCCACCATAACAAGAAGCAACATCGATCCTTCATCGATATTTCGACCATATTACTTTTTGAATTAAGTTGTCTCTCATTTACACTGATGAGACCCTTATAAGTAACACAACGTATATTTATATTGCGATAAATACTGACTTGTATATGCACGGTATATCAAAACCCACATGATCGTAATTGATGACTTGATGTCTAAACTTGCTAACTATACTTTTTTTTTTCCGGATAATTACACTAATATATCTACGACAACTTTCATTCATAATGGAATATCAAGAATGTTTCAACACACTTTTAAATACCCAATAATAGTTTTAATTATATTTTGATATCAAAAAATGAGTAAATGATATCAATGTCCCTCACCAAACTTATTTGATACATTACACTTTTTTTTTAAGTTTTCTTGACTAATCTTTCACCCAGTGATTCTCTCTTATAGATCACAATGCCCACCTATGATCTCGATCGATGACGACGGGGGATATCATCTTCGTATTATTTAGACCCAATTGCAATGGGGTCATGCGGGCCGGACGGTTTTCCGGGATGTCTTCGTGGCCTTCCTAGTAAGGAAATATGGGGCGAGTAGATTATCGGTGATGAACCTGACGTCGTCGATCACGACATTCGAAGTAGAAATCATCGACTAAAATGTCGATGGAAGGAAGATTTGCACCAGTAAAGTTTCAAGAACCATCGATGGTCGTGTGTGATTTAAAATCTTACGTGGTTGTTCGATTTACTTTGTTCAAAATTCATAGGTTTTTTAGGAATGGGATTATGTACAAAATTGTCGAACCAATCTCTGTTGTAAATCATCATGCGCATGTTTATTAGTTCTTGGAATTGAAATTCTTATAAGTTATATGATGCTCGATAACTATTCGATGAAATGTCCGACTGAATTGAATTTCATTCGTTTTCTTCACTGTTTCATTTTTGTGATCTTACTATGCTAACATTGTGATGAACGATCAAAAGAAAAAGAAACAGACGAGATGGTGACAAGAGCACTGAAGGGATTCCATTTTCGTACAAGGGAGATAATAACTAAGGAATTGAGATCTCTCGTCGCTACGTATATGACCGTGATAGCTGCAATCTTGATTGACGGCATTGTTTGATGGGTTGATTACTTCACCAGACATACAACAAGAAGAGGAAAACAGAAATAAAGAAAAAGAATTTATGATGAGATGGTGAGATATGTAAAGACGGTTGATGTGGTTTACATCTGAATAAGGCTTGGTTCACATTTAGGTAATATTTACTTCACATGTAAACAATTTGCATTTCATACAAATAATTTGCGGTTCACATCTACTAATATGTAATTCTTTAAACATTTTAACCATTTTGATACAAGTCAGAGCACCGAATATATCAACATAATCAGATACAAAACGTCTTATTTTCAGTTCATATTCCTTTATTTGGAGTTCATACGTTTCACATTTGCAGTTCAAGATATCCTGTAAGCAGTTCACAGATATAAAACATGTAGTTTACATATTAACAACAACAGTTCACAGATTTGAGATAAGTAGTTCATAGGTACATGAGTCGTAGTTCATTGATTGAAGAGATATAGTTCATAATGAGGAATACAGTTTGCAAAGCTATTATCATAATCAACATGCAAAACTGAAACATTCGATATTATACTTGTCCAAAAACATAAAATCTTGTATAATTATGATCCTTTTTAATTACATTACTAATCGTATTTGATTAGTAATTTGATTGGCTCATTCTTAATCTTTAACAAATCATATTTATCATGTTGCAGTTCAATTTGATAGTCCAAACAGTTTATTTAATGTTCATGTCTCAGTTCATGAAAGTTAAAGTGAAGTTTAAAAGAAGAATCACTGATGCTCATAGATTTATTTTAACTAATTGATTTATCCACAATTCACTAAATGAAGGATAACAGTTCATAAATTTACATAATACAGTTCACCAATATAAAGGAAACAGTTTATCCTTTGCAGTTTATAGTTTACAGACATCAATATCTAATACTAACTCATGAATTTTTACTCTTGTTTAAATCATTAAACTGTAACATGTTTATGATCCTTACAACTCATGTAATGATTTTAGAGCATAATCAATTTTCGGCATCCATGACTATGTGCAATTCTTACCGATCCTATTTCATTTCATATATATAACATTTCAGATTTACGCTTTAATAATGCACTGTTCATATTCTTAATATTTTATGTCAAAAATCACAATGTTAAATTTGATATATTAAATGACATAATATTGGATTAATACCAATCTTTATTGTATATCTAACAGTAACTCATACATTCACATCAATCGAATTCGAATAGTATTACAAAGAAGTGATTAAACAATTGTGCTGCATAAGTTTGTCTTTCCATGAAATATAAAGAATGTAAATTCTTTAAACAATTATATGAATTTTGTTCTCTCGTGTTTGAATTTCTATTGAACAATTTAATATTATAATCTTATAATGACATTAAAGTTTACGCATTGAAATTTATTCTTCGTTTAATTATATTTACATAACATCATTTTATAGTTTATTATTCATACTAACCGTTTATGTGGCATAACCCACAGTTCTTATTGATCTTGTTTCAAGTAATAATACGAAACTAACAGTTTATATATCTGATATATGTGTAACTGATACTAATGCATATAAACTTATGTAATGATTGATTATTATCATCACTTTTTTATAGCATTTAATGTTTCAAAACACAAACACTTATGACCTTTTCTCAAGAACAATGGTTTATTCAAAGTACGAACATTAGTTTATACATCCAAAATGTCAGTTCATATATAACATGAACAATATTTCATACACGAAAAAAATCAATTTATGAATAGCATGATCAAAGTTCATACAATCAAAACGTCAATTCATACATAACACAAACAAGAGTACATACACCCAAAAAGACGGTTCATACATAGCACGAATAACAATTCATACACCCAAAACACCGATTCATACATTACAAGAACAACTATTTACACACCCAAAAAGGTAGTTCATACATAGCACGAATAACTGTTCATACACCCAAAACTCTAATTCATATATAACACGAATAATAGTTCACACATTGTTTTTACACGAATTCCTTGAATACATCATAAGATCAACAGTTCATGCAAGCAAAACAACACAGTTCATATGTCATATATAACAATTAACATAAAAACATTAATCTGTCTCTCGTTTCTGGCTGTCCTTCACATATGTGAAGTGCTTGTGTTGAAGGATGATTATCATTGTGCGGCATGCAGATTCTTTGTAGTTCATCCTCTCGTCCACATCTACACCTTCTACGTATACTCCCCCAACCCGGAATCTCATGCAACCCTCAACACACAATTTAAAACCCTAGTCGATGGATCCAACCCTTGATTCCCCATATCAATCACCATTCCCATAGTTTCCTTTAACCTCCCATGTAATAAATTGAGGAAAATTTATTTTTCGGATTGTCATTTTAATTATAAATTCGAACTTGTTACTAAATTTTGAGAATTTTCATATATTTATTTCGATAAACGGTTGGAATAATTATACCAAATATAAACCTAAAGGATAACGTAATCTCAAACTATCGTAATTCGATCAATCGCGGGTTATCCACTTCTCTCGATTCCTCCCCTCCCCTTTTCTTCCTCCCTTCTTCACCTCTTCCTCTCCCCACCGTCTCCCTCCTTCACCAGCCGCCACCCGCCCAGCCGGTCACCGCCCCGCCGCCGCCAGCCTCCCCTCCTCTTTCTCTCCCCTTCTTCTCATCCTCTTCCCGGCCCCCCCTCCCTTCTCCCCTTCTCCACGTCGCCACCGCCTTCCCCGTTCCCCTCCCCTGTCCCGCCTCAGCCGCCCGACAGCCACCTCCCCACCGTCTCCCTCCGTCGCCGGCCGCCTCCCTCTCTCCTCCTTCCCCTCCTCTCCTCTCCCCTCCTCTCCTCTCCTTCCCTTACACTTCCCCGCCGGGCCAGCCAACCCTCTCGTTGCTTTCCCCCGCCACCTGTCGCCAGAGCCATCATCGCTGCCTTCATCGCCAGCCAGAGCCGTCGTTGCTGCCTTCATCGCCGCCAGAGCCGTTGCCGCCGCCCAAGCAGCCGCCCAGTCAGCCACCGCCCAGCCGGCCACTGCCACCGTCGCCAGCGTCGCCGCCTCGCCAACACACTGCCCAATCGCCATCTGTCAATCACCACCACACACGCCGATCCACAAATTTAGGTAACCCAACCCTCTTCTAATTTCCTTGATCATGATTTGAGACTGTATATGCGATATATTTGTCGTGTGATGTGTATGGATTGATGGATGATGTGAATTGATGGAGTTTAAGATTGTGCCGAGACGATAATCCGCAGGTTGCGGTGAGTTAGTGAGATAATGGTGTGGTATGGAGTGGCCGTATGGATTGATGATTATGGTCGAGTGATAATTGTATGATAAAATGATATGAACGTAATTAGAATTAAAAGTGTATTTATTAAAATGAAACTGTCGATGAATATGATAATGTGATTAGCGGATATGGGAATGAAAGTGTTAGGGTTGCATTGGTAAGGACGAAGGCCCTTAGGTCATTCTTGGTCGTATGAGGGAGAGAAATGGTGCCCCCAAAAATGTTATGGTCGCATTGGTAAGGGTGAAAACCCTTAGGTCATTTTTGGTCGCATAAGGGGAGAGAAATGGTACCCCGAAAAATGTTATGATCGCATTGGTAAGGGTGGAGATCCTTAGGTCATTCTTGGTCGCATGGGGAGAGAGAGAAATGGTACCCCAGAAAATGTTATGATCGCACTGGTAAGGGTGGAGACCCTTAAGTTATTATTGGTCGCATGGGGGGAGAGAAATGGTACCCCGTAGAATTCATGGTCGCATATGGGAGAGAAATGGTACCCCGGAGGATTCTTGATCGCATGGGGGAGAGAATTGGTACCCCGTAAGAGTTCATGGTCCCATAGGGGAGAGAAATGGTACCCCGGAGGATTTTAAGGTCGTAAATGAGTAAAGAGAACGGAAATCAGCTAACATTTTCTTCGGTTATGAAGTCTAATAGTAAAAGTAAATATCACCGTAGTGCGTGTGCTAGTGATGGGTCAATACCAATTAAAAAGGTGGACAAGATAAGACATGATAGGGACATAGATGAAGGGCTAACAGAATAGACGGGACTAATGAAATGACAACGAGAGGAAAAAGGGCTTTTAATATACTGTCGATTGTGACGTGCTATGGTAGGTGATTGGGCTATAACACGTGACATCCAATCTATGGCAGTACCCGGGGTTTATTAAGCGTATCTTTACTCACGGGTTTTTTGTTTTTCTTTGATTGTCTCTTGTGCAGGTTCAGGTGAGAAGGACGGAGCTTCTGAGTAACTGCTTCGACAGGGATTCATTTGTATTATATGTAATGTTTGGAACGTATGTTGTATTCGAATTCTAATACTGACTATGGATGACTGTAATAACTGTCTTTTTTACGTTCCGTTAAGTAAACCTTACTATGAACTTGTGTTGCTATATATGAACCTCGGTCTGTAGCGACAGTGACGTCACATGCTTATAATTAATGAATCATCGCGGCGTTACATCCCAACTCCCTAAAATTCCTCACACTCCATATCCCTCGTCCTCTATAGATTCTCATTTTTGATCAAAAAGTTGTCAAAATTATGTAGATTCTCATAAAGTGTCGAAATTTAGAGTACCTAGATTCCCAATAAAGGAATCTCAACGTCGTCATTGATCCTGCTTCATGAGCAAGGGTCCACACAACATTAATTGCCAAGTCGTCCAAATCTCATCCTGAAGTTTTCCGATGAATTCTCATCATCTCTGTGGATGGATCTATAAAATGCGGCATCCTCGCAAGAGGATTCTAATTCTGTGTCGCTCTTATAGGAGACAGCTTAGTGGTGGGCCATTTTGGTGGTTTTAGTAAGTTGGCGTCATAGTTAGGCAATATGAGCTCCTTTTAATGAAGGAATCATCGTCGTCATCTTTTTCTTCGTCGTTGTGGCACTAAACTGATTCTGTTGTCATCGTTGGTTGTATTGAGTTAGTGGTGGTAATGGTGGTTCTTTTTTTCTTTTTTCTTTTTTTTGATTTCCATAGCTTGAGGAGATTCATTGATGTATGAGGAGAAGATGAGTGAGTTGATTTAAGATTTAAGTATGTCTAGAGTTAAAAGTATGTGCTGGGTTAGTTTAAAGGGATGTGATTTGGTTAAAATAAGGATGTTTTAGGTGTTTGCGTAAAGATGTCATAATTTTTTTTGGATACTAAGATGTGATTTGAAATTATTTTGGATATTTTAAAATAATTATCCTTTTTTTTTTCCTGATAATCTGAGCTGACTGGACTTTATTTTTGAGAAAACACAGATTTCCCAATCCCATTTTCTTTTGGTGTTTTTTATAAGCTTCATTCTCACTGGAAAAAGAATATGAAAACACCAGGGAGGCAGACAGAGTCCAGAGTGCTGGGCCCATCTCGGTCCAATTTGGGCCCCGCTATTCAGGCTCGCATGTCTGGGCCGTTCTGGGCTTGCACATTCTTTCTGAAAAGGTCTGCCCCCCACAAGACACACACCCTTGCCAACACACAACATAATAGAGAACAAAAATGTCAAAAAGCAAAAATGTTTGGTACAAATCAAGATGAAAGGTGCTAGAAAATTTACTGAAGATTGGATCTTGCTTTCTTTGTTTTCTGTCTGGTGTGCTGTTGATGTGGAAACTTTTGGTCACAAATCCCAAGCCTCAGAGATCAAGTTCAGGTTATTCGTTAAGGTTTAGGTTTATCTTTGATGGTATCTATTTAACGGTAACATTCTTATGATACGTATCTTGTTAAGATGCAAACTGAAGAAAACAACTCAATCCCATGTTCAGGGAAAACCTCTTAAACTAATGACCAACTCTAACCTTATCAAACAATTGACAATCCTAATTCTCTACTTAAATTAAACTGACCTTATTTTTTATTTTAGGATTTATGATATTGAGCTAGACTGTAACCAGTTTATTCTTACAAAGAGTATCAAAGTTCAGGTGCAACCTGAGCAAGCATAAGATATTTGCTCATAATCATGTTCATTTGTGTTATGCTATCAGTCTCACTACCTTTTCCTTCTCATTAATCATTCACTAGATCACTGCTGGAATTGGCATGGAGGTTGACCAAACTCAATTTCCTTTGGTCATGAACTTTTATATATATATATATATATATTTCGTTTTTTTTAATACTATCACATGTTAGAAGCATCTTCTTGTACAATTAGTCGTGCATGCAGTTGTTTCTTTCATTTCAATGTGTCTGTAAACTGTATTTTGTGGTGTATATCATTAATCCGTAAATATCCATGCATAAAGTGATTTCAATATTATTGCTCATGTACAACAAATATGCATAACCATGATTGTTCTGAAGTTATCAGTAATTCAGTACAGATGTCTGTTTTTCCTTTTAAGCATGACAATAACAATGGGTATATTTGTTAAGTAACTAACAATGGCAATATAGTCAGATTACGGTGAACAAGAGTTCCGGTCAGCGAGCAATGACAATGATGTTACTGATATAATAAGTCGAGCTAGGAGTGCTATGGGCTTTCAATGTGACTGTCTAGCTTGTGGTTGTGATGTGTCGAAAAATAAAAATGAAATATATAATATATTTTGTATGAGTTGTTTTGGTTCCAAAATGCTCCAGAATGAAAATATATGATCTTATGTGATGGGAGATTGTTATATACTACATAAAGATAACATTTATAGAGATTATTGAACAGTTTTAATTTGACACTAATCAAATATTTTAAAGAAGTTTATAATAGTCCGATATATCAAGGAAAAATCCATGATGTAAAAGCCCACGTTGGTCCAATATACCAACCAAAAAATGAGATTGATGGTGACTTTATATATTTAATGTTGATATTTTTGGATCCTAAAATCATGGCTTTTGATAGTCCCTGTTGTTTTCTTCCAATTGACGTGTAACAACTTTCCCATTAATTAATATTCAGGCAAATTATTTATACATTATAAATATGGGGTCAACCTGATCCTTTAAAGATTTTGCTTGACACCATTTTTATGTCTACACCACATATCACATAGTTTCAACTAATGGATCCAAAAACAGCTACGTGACTATATTTTGCATAATTTAATACGATATTTATCCAACCTAATCTAACAATTTCCTTCACTTTAACGCGAATGATTAGTTTTAACAACCTCGCTTGTCTCGTCATGATTTTTACCTCCTATCTGTTATGTTTTGGAGATAAGATCGACATGATTATATTAATTAGTTATGGTTTTTGTGTTAATAAGTGTTGGTTGGTCTAATTATCCAACATATATAATCTACTAATAGAATAAGTGTAAATTGTATCATTATTGTCAAATTTAAAATTCGATATTAGATATTTTCTTCATTTCATAATATAAACAATATTACGTAATAATCATATTATTCATTAGACATTTCGATTTGTTAATTTTTATATGTAAATGATATGATATGAATTTTATTTCGGTCAGAGTTAGAGTTTATATCTTATATTATTTTTTATATTTCATAATAAATTTATAAAAAATATTACTTGATCATTCAACACATTATTCATAACATCGTGAACTTTTTTATCCATATAACTTTTTATTATATATATATTATAAAACGGAGTGAGCAATACTCAGTATGGAGTTGTTACTTACCCAAAGCCCACAACATGGTTTCCTAGGGAAATTCGCAACTCTCGCATGTGCTTCACTTCCGCTGTACTTACTACGTTAGCAATGATGATAATGCGACGGCATGCTTAGATAAAAATGAAGTGGTTTGATTTAGCAACTGATATTTTGACTCGCGTGTCTGATTTAACGAGTTGGCTATTTGGGAGTTGGAGCTTCTCGAGTGGTTTTCGAAAACAGTACATTATTTAAAGGCCCAAAATATCATACTATAAAAAAGCCCCAAAAATATTGGAGCCCATTCTCATGTTCTGTTGGGCTGAAGGTGACTCAAATGAGCAATTTTGCTCTGCAGACGTCGGTGGCCCATTTCTTGAAAACATTGCAAAGTTATTGTCCCACAACCAGTGACATAGGTTTTTCTCAGCACAGACAGAAGTTTTAAAAATTCATGTTGTATACAACTAGGTGTCTACATTTGTTGTATATTCATCCATGCATACAGCATCCACATCCCTGTGGCAATGGGAACTCTCTTTATCCCATAATTTTTATAATATATATAAAATTTAGATTATTATTATATATATATATATCATTTTTATATCAAATTATATATGATCATGCCGTAATGTGTTAAATTGAATTATATAACTTACATAATTATTCATATTTGATGATAAATTCATCGAAAATTATGTTAGAATTTACAACGTGTTAAAATTATCCCAACATTTATATAAGGTCAAAAACGTTATAAAAATTTGTGGAGAAAAAAAACAGTGGAAACAAGAGAGGAACTATAGGACGCATCGGGTCCAATCAAAATTGCAACGTCCCTTTCTTAGCAGTCACATTCATATCTCCCACCAGCACAACACCATATCATATTACAAGTACATCGAACCAAGAATTTTAGGCGTCAACATATTCAATTCCAAAATTTATCAGTACTAGCAATATCAAATTTCATCCCACAAAGTCTACACATCCAAAACTTAAAACATCATGACAACATTCAAAGCCCACATATAACGAAATAAACTTAATTCATCTCCAAATATTAGCCTAAAACATCAAGTAATATCATAATCATTAACATTACATTACATATTTGAACGGAAACATATTCATCTCCATCTTCGTCACACGTCATAATCAAGATCGAAATCACGACCATTAAAAAAACTTATCGGTCATTTTCCGCCACCAACCACCTATTCCTTTCTTCGTCCATCCATCCATCCCCCAAAATGTCACCAAACAAAATTAGGCAAAAAAAAAAAAAAACAAACCCTAACATCATGTCAAATTTCACAATACCAAAATCAACCCCTTCGATCTCCTCGATCTCGATTCAATCCATTTTCGTCGATTCATCACTCGATCGATTCATCGATTCCTCGATTCAATCCAGGAATCGGATCTTCTCCCAAACAGCATTCCTGACGCGACTCAGATCTCTCCCCTTCAAAGTCCTTCCAATCCCTTCCTGCACCGACAACGACGCCGCTCTCGTCCTCGCCAGAAACTCATGCGGCGGCACCCTCCCCTCCTCCTCCTCCACGTCATCATCCACGTCATCGTTGAAGTCGCTACGCCATCGGTTGTTTTCCTTGTACTCCTCCTTCAGTATCTTCGACCAGTCCGGCACGTTCATCGGCAACGACGACGGCTTCACAGCAGCATCCTGTGTTATCGTCTCCGTCGTTCTCCTCGCTGGCTTCGGCTTTGAGAAGGATCGTTTCGGTTTGAACTCGGACGAGTCGGATTCCCACAGATCTGACTCGTTGATTTCGAAGAGGTCCGTGACGGCGGCGTTGGTGTCGCTCAGGTAACGGTAGTTGATTGGTGTTGTTCTTGTTCTGTATGTAGCCATGTAAGTGTCTTTGAAAACAGTTGAAATTGTTTTCTGTGTTTTCTTTGTTTTTGTTTAGTCACTTTTGTGTGTTGTGAGAATAGTGGGAGGAATTGGTTTGAGTGGTGAAGTGGGTTATATAACGGGGGTGTGTGGGGTCCTATTTGTGGGGGTCGGAAAATGGATAAGGGTCTGGATGAAAAGACGAGAATACCCTTTGGGGAGTGAATTATGTATGACACGTAGGTGGGGGAAATGGGGATGGGATCGGGGAATGAGGATTAGGATCATCGGTTGCAGCGGTTGCCACGTCAACAACATCGGTGTATTTGATGATCGAAATTGTTGAATTTGTGATCTAATTATTTCGAAATGTTTGATGGTTAGGTTTTATTTATATTTTTTGATTGAGTTTTTTATGGGGTTGTTTTTATTCAGATTTTTTTACACTTTAATTTTTTTGATATTGATATTCTTTTAATATGATTTTTTTAAAAAATTTCAAATTTGTTGAATATCAAAATAAAATAAAATATAACAACATCGAAAGTTTCCCTCTCCAACGATAGAGGATCCAGTTTCGGGAATGGAGGGGTTTATCCGGTTGCAGTAAACAGGGAGAAAAAGGGTATATGCCGTCGCTGCTGTGAGCAGTGTCTTGTGATGTGAAACGAGAAAGTTAAAGCGAGTTTTTGAGCGGATAATGTGGATGGTAGATTCTATTTCGAGGTTAGTATAAACCAAATGCTTAACTTTAATTGGAGATAAATTAGAAGATAAAATTGTAAGCTTGCATTGTAACAATAGGCGCAGACGATATGCTTGCCCCGATTAAAAACAATGTAAAGTATTGGAAGAATGTAAGGATGTTATACATCATGTCAGACGATATGACCAGTAACGATTGTTCGTGTAGTTGCTTCAACACAAACCATTGGTTGTGGATCTATTGCTCTCTAGACTAAGGCCCATTTTTATGGCGATGAAAAGTGGCACGGATTGGTAGCGTTGAGTTTAACCATGCCAAAATGGGAACAAGATTAAGGCTGGACTTGGAAACATGAATTATATTGCATTTCTTGGTCTTGCAACTTGCACGGAGAACAATCCATGTAGAGTTGAAGACATCATCCACATGCTCATGCAACGTAGAATCAGCAAAGAGAATTAATCAATCAATCAACAACTTGTCCAAGTATAAATGCTTCATATTATACGCAACAATTTAATAATGATAGAAGATAGAAACAAATTAGTGAACAGGACAAATTGATCTCAACTGATTATCTATCATGGACGATTTATTTAATTATAATAATCAGAGTACGGGAAAGCGATTGAAGCCCTGGTATATGGTCCCCATGAAAGGAGTCATATTACCTTGTTTGCTTGCAAGTGCGATTGTGTGAGATGATCAATTATTAATTATCGGTGTTTCCAAACATTACATGAATTCTTGGTGCAAATGGGCCTATCATCATTTCTTTTTCCTAATAAAAAAACACGATGACGGCATCTTGTATTTTTCTAATGTTCTGTGTTCTTTATTACAAAGATAAGAGTGCAATAGATTTATATGCATCCTATCCAATCAGCTACATATAATTGATACGGTGTTATCAGTTGGATCTTGACATATCCCGCAGTCAATTTGGCCAATTCATGACAAAATAACAATATAGTACTAGACAAATCCACCGAAAATTAAACTACATTACTTACAATTAAACTTTTAATCCCGGAAAGAATATTAAAAAAGTTTAGTAGTTTTGTGTCGTTAAGGACTCATGATGATCATAAACCTTTTCCAATTGAAATCTAATGGAGTGCTTTCAAAAAAGTTCTCGTGGTGTCTGATTTTCTGTAACACAACGTAACAAACAATCGGAGATAAAGTCATGTAACAGCAATAGATATGTTTGAGATCAGATGTATATATCTAGAAGGAAAAAAAAAACACTCAATCAGTGTAACACTAGAGATCAACGTGCCAGGTCAGCACCCACCCAAAAATCTCCCACAACAATGTCAAAATCTCAAGAGTCGTTGTACGTCAATGACTTCGTTACTTCTTTTTTCCACAAAACCCATAACCACCACCACAGGCAGAGTACCAAAATTTCGCAACGTTTCGCACAACCAAACCTTTTCCTCCGCGTGTACAAAACGACAACAAAACGAGGAGCACCGAATTTCAAACTCCGCAAGCGGACAAAACAGAGAAGGACCACAGGGGTATTTTAGGGAAATCAGAAAAATCAGTCCTTGTCAGCAAAAAACAACAATGGTCTTTAATTTTTGTCGCGACGTGAGAGTCGCAGCCGGACACGTATAGGCCAGCTGGCTTGGATGTGTGGACTGAAAGCGGAGTGGTCAGGCCACAGAGTCCAGAGTGGTCCTGTTAATTGGACTGCTGAGTGACACGTGGCACCGGATGTCTATGTGGCATGTGACAGGTGGGTGGAGCGTGAAGATCACGTGATGAGAGGTCCAGTCTGACAAGTGTTTATGTTGATTTAGAATTAGGAATTGAGTCGGGGATTGATTTAAAAGCAATCAATATAATTATTTTTTTTATAAAATTTTAAATAATTATAATTATATTGATTGATTTTAAATTAGTTTATTTTTTTTATAGGATTGCATAAATAATTTAACAATAATCGTTTTGAAGTTATGAACAGCTGTAATGGGCTCAAGAACAAACAATATTTGATATAGTATAGGGAGAAAAATGCTCATTGACTTATTCCCATTCAATTACAACCTTTGTTTATGAGGCTTTGATATATATTGATCGATTCGTGTGCTACTTTCTTTTAGTACCAAGAGATTAGACAAGTGTTACTTGTATGAAAAAACTAGAATTAAGTTGTTTATTTACTTATCCATGACTTTAAGAATAATCAGAGAAAAATAAGGTTAATCACTGTACTTGGTTATCCATTATATGGTCATTCTAAAACTTTGACCATAGCCATTTATTCTAGAAGGAAGCTAGCAGATATCAAGTGGTCGTTTACTGTTAATATGAATGGATATTGTTTTATTCTTGTCAAGTTTGATTTGTTCAGTTTGAGACTTTATTAATCACTATTCATTCCAATTTCCCTGCAAGATAACATATTATTAATGTTAGATTAACCTACCAAGTTCGTCTAACAAATTGGTGCTTGCAAGGTTTCTTTTTTTATTTTATTTTAGCTCAGATTATAGCAGATTTGGTGAAATTGACAGCTTTTGATAAATGAAGGTGTAAATTTATCCAAAACATAGAGACTTCCAGACAAATCTTATCCAACTACAGATAGGATAACTAGATAAGAAACGTATATCAAAGTCCTAGCTGATTTTAAAAAGTTCAATATATCATTTTAAAGTAAACTTTGGAGTAAAACCTTCAAAATGATTTGTCCAAGAATACATTCTATGTTTCAACACATGTTATTCATCAATTCAGGCTGAAATGGTCATGTCCCTCTCTAATGTTTGTAAAAGAAAAATATATATGATCCACCTGCTTAAAATGGACTCGATGTTGTAAGAAGAAAAATTGAATAATTTGTGTCAAGTAATCGATGATAAGTGAACCGAAGATGATATAGACACATAGCTCGGGCCTTTCGAGTAATCCATCTTATCCGTTTGTAAGGAAAACTTAAACTTCTCTATGAGCTCCCTATATATGTCTAAACGAAAAGACGAATTGATGGTAAAACACCCATCACTAATATGAGTATCTGACAGTAATGTTGTGTTATTTCATAGAGATTTTCCGAAAGCTGGAGGCCTGTGGGCTGTGGGTGCCGATCGGAGGCCTGAAACTTTGGGGCTATATGATGGGGTACATATTGGGCTGAAGGACTATCCAGATGTGCAGGCCCATATTTCGAACAGTATTGTGTTGCTCAAGAAATGGTCGACCAGCACAAGCCCGGCCCATTAGCTTTTGCTTTCATCACTTGATCTCAAACAATGGTTTTGATGATGAGGAATGTTACTTGACTATCGTTATTTTATCGATTGCTGTGTTCAGATAAGAATAATGCGAAGGATTAATGCCGAGTAATATACTAATCGGAAAAGATAACTATTGAATGGAAGTTTTGTAATTTCTAGCAAACTTGAGGAGAATCGATGGAAAACATAATGCAAGAAGAAAATTGAGAAACTTAACATAAGAATGCGAAAAGGACGATAAACCATCTAATTTTCGTGCCCTGATCACATCGATCGGCTGCTCGAACGGTAACGAAAAAGGAGCCAAGGTTCCCGTGGAATGCGAAGTGTGGGGGGAGCGTGAGAGCAAGGCAGCATGGAGCACATGACTAAGTGAAGTATCATTGAGCGCAGGTGACATGCGGATATTCAATGTGTTCTTAGACCCACAACAAAACAAGACGCATTATCATCATTATTCGTTTCCTATGTTTTTGTGTGATGCTCATAAGTGGGACTTGCTTATCCTTTAAGCCAAGCAAAGAAGAAATAAAGTACACATTTTGTCAAGTATTGAAGTTTAATTGCAAGGCGACATATGTTCGAGTAAAGAATTACCCTCAAAGGACAGTCTTGCAATAAACTTCAGTACCCACATGACATAATATAAGTAGACGACTATATGAAATTATATGAATCATAGGATCCAGATTATGTAGAGTTTAGGACAAGCGACCAATTACATTGCGACATATTACAAGAAACTATGAAAACTTCTGGGAAGTTACTGATATTATCAAGTTTCTAAGAGACGTTTCTATTGTGTCGAATTGTCACGTCGTGAGATCATTAGCAGTCCGGTGTACTTTATTTAAGATGTTACATTTTGATTGGATAATATGAGCCTTTGTTAATACCATATCAATGTTGATTCACTCACATGCCAAACCATTTGATGAGTGCAAAGTGCCCATAAAAAATTATTCACTAGAATGCAAATTACTAGGCTGTCAAATTGTAATAGAGCAAGATTCTCTTTTGTTGATTATGTTAACCTCCTGATTAAATCTAATACCCACCAGATTGATAAACTGTTGGCATGTCCCTTACTAATTCATCACTTTGCTCTATATTGATTAGCATTTGTTTAATCATCATCTAATTTGTACTTATATGATTAACATTAATGAAGCACTCTCTCCTCGTGAACTTGGTGAATGTTGTTCACAGCTTCACGGGTTTCCACCCACACTAGCCTAAGATGCTTAGAAGCATTGTTTTCCTCAGTTTATCAAAAGGCGTCTACAAGTACAATAACAACAATCACGATAGTCACTAGAAAACGCAGACATGATAGATAGCTGTTGTAACAACAATCACGATGATAGATAACGATCTTACGTAACTACAATCTGATAAGGACATACCTCCCATCCATCGTAACAATAGTCACGATAGTTGTCGTCTTCAATCCATCAAAGAAAAACGGTTTTGCTGCTCAACCCGACTGTAGTATCAGTTTCAGGAATCTCTTAGTCCAGCACAACGTATATAGGTCATGTCTAACCTGTAAACAGTGCAAATTTTGGGATTACGTTTCTCGAGTACTTAAATGTCATTTTATGCTATACAAAAACAAGGGGCAATAGGGATAGCACATGCCCCATCATTTTGCTCCCTATCCCTTTTGCAACAATTTAACAAGACCATAATTTTACTGCAAGCAACCACCACTAGCAGTAGTCTACTACACTTTCCCCTACTATATAAACCTCACCTTTGAGTGACTCGCATCACACTCAAAGCAAACCATCAGGCTCCTTCGAGCTCTCCTATATACTATCTTATTTAGCATTGTTTTGCTCAACACACAACAAACATGAGAACAAGATCCTGTTACTTCTTCTTGCTATTCTTCTTCCTCTCCGTGATCTCGACGAGAACACAAGAGCGTGCTCCTCATGGATTGGCATACGAGAACCCGACGTCCCTCTCTCCATCCGCTTACGACTTCTTCCACCCGGATGCTCATAATGCTTCCTGTGATGGTTGCTCACCATCCGCCTATGACTTCTTTCACCCGGATGCTGATCATCATGCTTCCTGTGACGGTTGCTCGCCTTTTCCTCTTGCGGCCCAAGTTCGTGCTTCTGAAGCACGAGAGCCCGGAATGACAATGCACCATTTGGGACTAGGCGGAGTCATTGGCATTATGATCACCGTTGTCCTTTCGGTACTTCTTGGAGTAGGAGTGTGTTACGTAATGATCACACGACGAAGAAATCTGAATCATGCTATTCTGGATCCTATCAAACCAGATGTTTGATGCCATATGCTCAGACGGGATCAGATACTACGTCGAGAGTATCTTACTCTGATGAAGCTGGATTGATATCCACTCTGTAGAGTTTCGCTTGATTAGTCTCTGTAAAGTTGCTCGTTCAAGTGAAACTGCCTAGTAGCACAATGTTCTATATTAGTAATGAGAAGGAGCAGTCTATGATAGAGTAGAATTGTGAAAAACAGATCCAGAACTCAGAATAGCAAGCAATTTCGCGAAAATAAAACTCAGAAGTTATCATAGATGGCATTGCAAACATGTGAGATCAACGTTCACACAACACGGGCTTGATATTCAGATGACCCCTCGATGCCAGTTCTGTTCTACCATGAGTAATAGAACTCTGGGAAATTGCGAAAAAATAAAACAAAAAAAATTGTTGTAAAACAAGTGATTTTATCGGTTGAATTGATTAGTCGATATATCCGGTTTGATTTTGTCAGGACGATAAATATCGAAATTAACAAAATAATTAAACAATTTTAGAGAGAGAATATAAAGAGAAAGAGAGATTTTCTTCTCTTACAAAATGTATACATAATACCTTACAAATGAGCTCTATTTATAGGACTTAAAATGATTAATTAATATTTAATTTTCTCACATAATTAAGGTGATTAAGTCTAATTAATAGTTAATTAGGTAAGTCCTTTAATAACCTCCAAAATAGATGAGATCTAAAAAAAAAATATTTAGGCTTATGTGTAGATATATCATTTTCAAAGGGTAATTATAATTGAATTATTGCAACACTCCCCCTTGATGTATTTATCACCTATTAAGATTGTCTCGTTAAAACTTTGCGAAAAAAACCCAACGGGATAAAAACCTTGACGAAGGAAAAAGAGTACTATCTTCCTCTCAAACAAAACTCCCTTAAATATTAAAATTTTGTTCAAGAAAATTATCAAATCTTCTCATTCCTATCTTGTGTCTGAACTTTATAAAGGTTTCTCCCGGTAATACTTTTGTGAATCAATCTGACAAGTTATCACTTGAGCGCATTTGTGGCACATTAATGAACCCATCCTTTTGAAGATCATATGATCAGAAGAATTTTGGTGATATACGCTTTGTTCTGCTATCTTTGAAGTAACATTCTCTGAGTTGTGCAACACAAGTTGCATTATCTTCATATAAGATGGTAGGCTTTTCACGAACTGAAATCAACCCACATGACTCTTGTATATAGTGTATCATGGATCTCAGTGACACGCATTCTCGACTAGTCTCGCGTATTGCAATAAACTCAAAATGATTGAAAGATGTTGCTGTAAGAGTCTGCTTCACCGATCTCCACGATATCGCGATATCTCCAAAAGTAAGCACATAACCTGTTTGTGATCTTGTTTTGCGTGGATTTGACAAGTACTCAGTATCTGCAAATCCAATTAGTGTGGATTTCACTCCTCTTATATAAAATAGTCCCATATCAATGCTTTCACGAACGTATCGCATGACATGCTTGATTTCATTTCAATGTCTTCTTGTCAGAGCTGAACTATGCCATGTTAGTAAGTTAATCACAAAAGTAATGTCCGATCTTGTACAATTAATAAGATAAATATGCGCACCAATTGCACTTAAATAAGGAATTTCAGGTCCTAAGATGTCTTCTCCTTTTTCTGGAAGTCGAAACTCATCTTTCTTGATATCTAATGATCTAACAATTATTGGAGATGTCAAGGGATGAGCTTTATCCAATAAAACCGAGAAAGGATCTTCTTACTATATAGCGATTGATGAATAAATATTCCGCTTGCTAAGCGTTCAACTTGTATGTCCGAACAAAATTTAGTCTTACCAAGATGTTTCATTTCAAATTCACTCTTCAGGAGTGAGGCTATATTTGTAAGATCTTGTGCAGTACCTATAAGATTGAGATCGTCCACATACACAACGATGATAGCAAAACCATCTTGTGATTTCTTTATAAAGACGCATGGGCATACATCATTATTCTTGTATCCCAATTTAATCAAATACTCAATGAGCCGATTGTACCACATACGACCAGATTGCTTTAAACCATACAACGATCGTTGTAGTTTAATTGAGTATAATTAATTGGAATTTTGTGTCTCTTGCACATTAATCCTTCAGGGATTCTCATATAGATATCCTTATCAAGGGATCCATATAAATATGCCATCACAATATCCATGATTGTGGTTTCAAAATTTTCCATGATTGCCATACCAATAAGGAAACGAAAAATGATTCCATCCATTACTATAAAATATATTTCCTTATGATGTGCACCAATTATTTGTGAGAATTCTTGAGGTAATAATCTAGCTTTGTATCTCACAATCTCATTCTTTTCGTTTCGTTTCTGAACGAAAACCCATTTATTTTCAACTGGGGTAATGCTATTTGGTGTTGGAAGTGCAGACCCAAACACTTCTCTTTTAAGCAAAGATTGAAATTTTACCTTGATTGTATCTTTTCATTTTGACCAATCCTCCCTTTGTTTATACTCTTGAACAATTTTGGGTTCGGAAAACATATCAATTTCTGATGCAATGACATATGCAAATATATCATCAACAATGATATATCTTCATGATCCCATACTTGATTTGTATGCACATAATTGATCGAGATCTCTTAATTTTCAGGTTGTACAATGTCATCAATGACATTATCCTCTTTTGGGAATAATTCCTTCTGTGAAATTTTTGTCTCTTGTGGGACATTCGAGATAATATTTTTTATAATGTCTCAAGGAAATGCTTAAATGGCTTGATAGTACTACCTATACTAACAAGGTGCACCTTCGTTTTCGGTAGCCCATCACTTTAGAAATCCGTAGTTAAGCGTGCTTAACGTGGAGCAATGCTGGGATGGGTGACCTCCTGGGAAGTTTCTCAGGGTGTGCGCGAATGAGGCCAAAGCGCACTGAAATGACTAGTGTTGGTTTGACGAGCGGTTCTTGGTGACGACCCGGTATCTAGGATTTGGCCGGGGCGTTACATTTTTACCACTCGGTTTTTTTTTTCGTGTTATAGTATCTTTTGTACTTGTTGGTCTTCCACGCTTCAAGCGTGGTTTATGATCAAGAATATGAGTCTTACCAAGATTTCTACTAACATTCTTCTCATGAGGTATGTTTATTCTTGATGGCGTATTTACTGCAGTTATATGCGACTTCACAACTTTACTTGCATCATTAAAAGTATCAGGTATTTGATTTGTAATTTATTATAAGTGAATAATTCTTTTTATTTCATTTTCACATTGATTTGTACGTATATCTATTCCATGTAATCCCATTGTCTCCCAAGAAAATTCTGAATTTGATTTAGGTAAAATATTATTTTTGTCCAAAATGGGAAAAAAAGTTTCATCAAAATAACAATCTACAAAACGTGACGTAAAAAGATTTTCAATAAGAAGTTCAAGATATCTCATAATAGAAGACGTATTAAAACCTACATAAGTTACAAGTCTTCTTTATGGACCCATCTTAATACGTTGTGATGATACAATAGAAATATATACAGCACATCCAGAAACTTTTAGATGAGAAATATATGATTCTTGACCTTTTATAAGATGTATTAGGAAAAATTTGTGATATGCCATTGGATTAATGATAATAAGATTTGCAGCATGTAATACCGCATGTCCCCAAGTAGAGATAGACAACTTTATTTTCTTGAATAAAGGTATAGCAATCAATTGGATTCTTTTTATCAATGTCTCGGCTAAACCATTTTGTGTATGGACATGAGTAACAGGGTGTACTACTGAGACACCGACCTGTTGACGTGCAATATTCATCAAATATCTTTAAATTGAATTCTTCAGCATTATTAAGATGAATAGACTTGATGTGTTTGTCTAAAAAATGAGCTCGTAATTTAATAATTTGAATGAGAAGTTTAACAAAGGCAACATTACGACTAGAAAGAAAACATATATGAGATCATCTTGTAGAAGCATCAATCAAAACCATGAAATGTCTAAATGGACTAGATGATAGATGAATTGGAGCACAAATATCTCCTTGAATCGTTTCAAGAAATAAAGGTGACTCAGAAGATAGTTTTGATGGATAAGGTTTTATGATTAACTTATCTTGTGAACAAGGAATACAAGGATGACTTATTTTTTAAAACACTCTTTTGATTCTTAGGAGGATGACCATTGGTATTTTCAATGATACAACGCATCATCGTAATACCTGAATGACCAAGTCTCTCGTGCCATAACAAAATCGTGTTAGGATCAATGGATTTTGAATCCATGACATTATACTACTCAATAACCTTGATTTTTACAAAATACAACCCAGGTGAAAAAGCCAAAAATTTTTCAATGATTTGTTTGGTTCCAGAAATAAAAGATGTTATATAAAGATATTGTTTATCATTTTTACTTGTGCTTTTCAAATGAAAAATGTTAAGAAGAATATCCTTAAAACTTAAAAGATTTCTTTTGAATTTTTTGGTGTATAAAACATGCTTGACATGAATTTACGTATCATTTGATAGTTTGAAGTATAACACTTTCAAAACCATCAATGATGTTTGAAGTATCAGAGATTGTATCATCAGTTGCTCCCCCCATCTTTGAATTTGAAAAATATTTCTTACATTAAAGGATTGTATGAGTCGTCGCACTATTAACAATGCACATATCTTTCATGACATTTCTGTAAATAAAAATTTTTTTATTAATATAAAGTTTATTACATTGTTTGAGACTGTAAAGATCAAACGCACATTGAAAATATATTAGTAAAATTTCAAGGAGAACCAGAATAGCTTTTCCACCATTCAGAGGTTTCAAATTCAGCATCTTCGTTGTTTATTTCAGTATTGGAATACCCAGTTAAATTTGAAGCTTTTTCAGGTGGTGAAATTGGTTGAAACTGACCTTCAGTGAAGTTTATTTCTAATATTTTTTCTTTATCTCTAAATTTTTTTTGATAAAGATCAACAAAGTGTTTTAGAATTTTACAAGATTTGAATCAATGACCTTCCATCCCACAAGTATATCACTTTCCTTTGGTATTCTTCCTGGGTCTGTTATACAGAGATTTTCCCCTCCTCTGTGCCTGATTCTCAACTTGCCTCTTCTGATGACTTACACTTGCTTTCGGATTATAACGTCGATCATTGAATCTTTTTCGATCACGAACACCTCCACGACCTCGTCCTCTTCCGCGCCAATTGCCACTTCTGGTGGCCATTTCTTCAGACATTGAGACGGAACCAACCGGACGACCATGTGAATTTTTTATCAGTAACTCCTGGTTTTTTTCAACAACCAGGAGCAATGAAAGCAATTCATTATATTTAGTGAATTTCAGAATCCGATATTGATGCATCAGAGTTACACTTACGGGTTAAAAAATGGAATATGTTTTGTCTGACATTTTCTCCTCAGATATAGGCTTTCCATATAAACCCATACGTGAGATAATACTGAACAAGACAGAATTATATTCTTACACAGATTTAAAATCTTGCAATCTCATAGTATGCTATTTATATCTGACATTTGAAAGAAATACCAAATTGTGGTAGTCAAATTTTCCTTTCAAACTAATCCATAATATATATGCATTTTTGATAATAAGATATTCAAATTTCAGCCTCTCATGGAGATGATGCCTCAGAAAAATCAGTGTTTGAGCATTTTCTTGTGGGGTTGCTTCGTTGTTCTTCACTGTGGTATGTTTTAGACATTTTGCATTCAAGTATAATTCAATATCAAATTTCATAATAGGTAATTTTTCTCTTGATAGGTATAGTGCTTTGAATTTCAAATTTGTGAGTTTTGTCATAGTTTTTTGAATACATCAAAGTGATATATATTAAGCTTATTTATTTTTAATGAAAAAACATATACAAAAATATGTTTATAGTAGTTTGATGGTAATAATGGAAATTTTTAGTTATTACCATTTTTTCATAATACTATGATTTATTGTAAGCTGTCTAATTTACTGATAAAAGTGATGTAAAATCAATCAAATCCTATAACAGCTGACAAAGAGAATTTTATAAAATTTCACTCATATATATATTTAAGAATTTTATTATTCATCATATTTTTAAAGTTTGTATTTAAGTACAAGGAGGACGTAAATGATTGTTACAATGTTAACAACTACTAATGACAATAAATAACACAATAATTTAATAAGATTATTCTGAATTCTGTTTGCTATTTTTTCATCATTGGAGACCATTACGTTGCTTATTGTATCTTAATAAAAAACATAAAAGTTAAGTCTCACCACTTGAAACAAGTACAACTACATCGAATATAAAGTTTTTCGTCATTTGCGGATGAACCAAACAAAATAGGACAGTCACATCAATGTTCGTGGGTGAACCACAAAGAAGGGATAAACCACGTTAAATTTACGGATGATTCACATAGAAGGGGTAAATCACGTCATCGTGTTGAAACTAATTAATAAGCTTACACACAGACGATACTTCGTCCGACGATAAAATCATAATTATTTTCATTAGATTATTATGATATGGATTGAAACATAATGAAAACATACGGGTATAATAAAATATCTTCGTTTGACTTTCGATGTCAGTTGGTTAGAAGTTCGTGCTGATAACGTGTTGTAAAACAAATGCTTTCACTAATTGTCCTGATTAATCGATATATCCGATTTGATTTCATCGGACAATAAACGTCAAAATTAACAAAATAATTAAACAATTTCAGAGAGAGAATATAGAGAGAAAAAGAGATTTTCTTCTCTTAGAAAATAGGAATATAATACCTTACAAATAAATTCTATTTATAAGATTCAAGATGATTAATTAATACATAATTTTCTCACCCAATTAAGATGATTAGATCTAATTAATAACTAATTAGAAAAACCCCTTTAATGACCTTCAAAATAATTGAGATCCTAAAAAAAATATTTAGATTTAAATATAAATATATATTTTCAAATAATAATTATAATTGAATCATTACAACAAAAATAACCAGCACAAAAGTTTGCAGCATTTCTCACCCTTGGAACCCTTGGATGTTGTGCTCTTCAAAGTGCTCGACAGCCGGCAATCCAAATCCTTCATCCAATTGCATTTTCAGAGCAACAGTAACTTGAAACTTTACTGAGTCATATGTATGTCGTAGGAACTTTGGCCAAGATGTGCGAATTGTCTCTCTTCAAACATTCATGATATATGTGGTGTAACATGAATGTCGAATACTTTACAAGTTAACAATCATCCCTAAACCTTCATCTTTACACTTCCAACCTTGGTACAGTTTCTTCCTGAACCATCTGATCTTATTCTTCGATGGGAGGATCCACCCACCGTCCGTGATCCTTGATAAGCTGGATTAAGGCATCCGTGGCATGTTCCATCGCAATTCCTCGCTTGACCACATTCTGCAACAAGATATAAGATCGTCTCCTCTTGTTAGCTACGTTCATAGTCGCCTCAATGTCGAGAAAATAGCATCAATCAGTATCATATTTTCATATGGAGCATACATAGACAACGAGGAGAAAAGGAACAAAGGAAACTCTACCTTTCCGACATAAAGATCAATCTTCCCTGGAGCGCCTCCAACATATCCAAAGTCTGCATCAGCCATCTCGCCAGGACCATTGACGATGCAGCCCATGATTGCGATCTGACATCGAAAAACCACATCCTTTGAAATCATTCTAAGAGCTCAACGAACGTGCCAGTAACAATAGCCATCAGGATCAGAGACTTACGGATACGCCAGGCAAATGTAATGTCTTCTCTCTTATCTGTGCACTTACTTCTTGAAGGTCAAACAACGTTCTCCCACATGACGGGCAAGAAACATACTCCTGCAATGATAGTGGCAAACTGTATAAAAATAGAGAGAAAAAAGCAAAAGAGATTGTTTCTAACAACACTTGAGCCTGTGAAATGAACACACTAGATGAGGGTCATCACCATGCCAAATTAGTCAGTCACGAGAAGAATATAAAATAATGACCAATATGCTGCCATAGAGAAAATTTTGCCTTCGGAAATAATTACCGTCTTCGTGTTCCTCATTCGGCAACCCTGAAGCAGATTAAAAGATGTATTTCTGAGAAACTCGAAGTCTTGGTCGGGAGCTTCTAGTAGGACACCATCTCCCAGTCCATCGACAAGAAGAGCTCCCGCATTGGCACCGGCATAGATGACTATGTCATCCCTAGCAAAAGTCTCCAACAGAATGAGCCTAAACCTTCAATCTCTTCACATCTAGTCAAAGATGAAGACGGATTTTGCAGATACCTGAGAAGTCCAGCTGGGAACTGTATATGATGAATGACTGGAAAGTTCAAAGAATTATCTTCAAGGAACTCAAACAGCCTGAAAATTTGGTTAAAACAAAAAGTAATATCAGGACGACAGAAGATACATTGTGGAGAAGAGTATGGCAGATCAGATGAACGATGAGGCTTCATCTTTTGTTGAGACATGGAGGCCGGGAAGAAAAAACTGTATACTTGAGGTTGGTAGTAGAAGCATGTCGAGCAATTCCATATTCTACATTCACAGGGAGAATCAAAGACATTCAAGGCCTCTCAAAAGCGGGACATAACCTTCTTGCAGCATGCACTCGACTAGTTTTCCCTTCATGATATGGTAGATCATGAAGCACCATTGTTGCATCAATGCCCTTGAGGATTCCGAGATCCTCATAGGGCTCGTCACCACGTACAGAAACTGCCAAGCGTGTACCTGGTAAATACATAGTCAGAAGTTGGAGCCTGACCAGCTGCATGATCGAGTTGCTTTCTGAAACTGGAAGAAATCTAACAAGAAAATGAAATTACTTGTTGGCAGAAGCTTGTATGCGCCAGTCGATAGCTCCTTGAGATTCACATGTACTATGGCATTTGGCAGAGGTTTTGTCAGCTGCTCAGACAAAGGAGTGATAACGCCCATGCTTATATCTATCAACCTCTTGAGCGCCAGTCTCTAGGCAATGAAGCATGAAGTGAAATCAATTGCATCTCTCAGCACTAACATTCAACGGCATGAAACAATCAGAACATGGAAATCAACTTACACTGTTGCTGTCATTCACAGGAGGAAGCTCCCTCAATAAAATGGAATCCACTGTTGCAAGATCCTAAAATTTATGAAACCAATAAGAAAACTATGTTGGAAGCGTGAAATGGTTCTCCACGAGTATAATATTAATGTACCTTAAATGGCATGCCTACGACAAGCTTTGCTGCTAATGACTTGTAGAAGAGATCAGGCGTCTGAATCAATATGAACCAATGTCAGTTTCTGGCTGTCTAATTGAGCAAAAACTCTCCATAGACCCGTGAAAAAGCACGTAAAGGAATTTAAGCTTGAAAAGAGTGCGTAGACAAGATTGGCCTTTGTATAGACTGCATAGTGTAACCCTTGAGTAGAATACAGAGTGCTGTTTTTATGGCAAATAAATAAATGGACGTGATCCAATATATTCATAGACCCAAAGTTTCACCAACTAGTGGCATTAAGATGATAAAAAGAAAGAGAAGGAAAAAAAAAAAAAAACAAGTAAATACCTTCAACTGGTCTAGGGAAACAGACATGAGCACAGAGCCATCTCGGTTGAGGGCACCCCTGTAATCTACTTCGTCACCCTGTGTTGATCACATTTCAAGTGACGTTCAATGGAGTTCTAAGAAGGACGATCGATGGTTAGTAAGCCGACCTCATTCTGCACTGGCAATTGACCGCTCCTACGCTGAAAGTCAAAATAACGTCTGTGCTTTTCCTCGAATGGGACCTAACCAAGAAAAGAAAGCAATATCATCTACTCGAAAATGTGTGCATCATTTAAGAACATCCATTTAAAAGACACGGGATTCACAGATCCAACATCCATACCACGCCTTGCTGAAGCTGAGCTGCTCTTGTGCCAAGGTTAGCAAGCCTCCTGCAGGGATCAATCTCTTCCTCTGGAGGTTCAGTAAGCGAGACCCTGATAGTGTCTCCTAGACCATCCTACATGACGAATGTAGCTTTCAACAACCAAAAACAACAACATATCATCCCTTTATCCTATTACATCGATCAACTACATAGATAAATGACACCAATCTCCTCCATAAAAAGTCAAATTACAGAAGCAAGAAGTGAGACTAGCATCAATAACAAATCAAGCCTTTATTCCATCAAGTGGGGTCGGTTACATGAATACGACGACGTCATTCCAATATGTCATGTACATTATCTTCTGTAAGATTAAGAAGTGAGACTAGCAGAATACAAAAAAAATAAAAATGAAAATGTCTTAGAACTTGATTAAGAAGTGAGACTAGCAGAATACACAAAAAATGAAAATGTCTTAGAACTTGATTCAAAGACCAGTTTGATGCCATGAATTCCAAAGTAGGAAAAAATATCAGCTTTAATCCGCTGGATACATTAGAGGGAGCGTACCTGGAGAAGGGTCCCAATGCCAATTGCAGATTTCATCCGTCCATCTTCGCCTTCACCTGCCTCGGTGACTCCCAAGTGTAGTGGATAATCCCATCCATTCACATACATTTCAGCCACAAGCAACCTATATGCCTGAACCATGACAACTGGATTGCTTGCTTTCATTGAAAAGACAAAATTGTGATAGTCTAACTTCCGGCAAATCCTCGCAAACTCAAATGCAGACTCAACCTGTATCAGAATGAGGGCTACTCAGAAATTAGCAAATTTGAAGAGGAACAATTAGGCAATCTCAAAGCAACTACAGAACACTAGAAGAAAACGCTAGTGAGCTGAGGTGCTTACCATCCCTCTAGGAGAATCCCCATAATAGCTCATTATACGATCTGAAAGACTACCGTGATTTGTCCCGATTCGCATTGCCCTGCC
>JAOVYX010014870.1:46682-94879 GCA_035668315.1 Drosera spatulata | reverse complement strand
TCTGCAGCAGAGACTTGTACTTTGAAGGTTTGTCTCTGTTTGCTGTTTTAATTGATTTCTAACAGTTCTAAAAATACAAAGCAATGAAAGCAAGTAGAAAACACAGGATTTATACTGGTTCAGACACTCGTTATCAACTGATAAACGAGAGCTTATTCCAGTCTTTCCCTGGTGACTAGTGTGTAGTCAATCCAAAAGGTGAGTTCACTTTCTTCTGATGCTCAAGTGAAAATTGATGCTAGCTAAGTTTAGTCTGTTGCTAAATTGATGCTAACAAAACTTCTAAGTAAAACAACAAGACTACTAACTAATACACTGTTTAAAAAGAAAATTAATCCTATTTCTTAGACTAAAGTGCATCAAAGGATATATCCTTTCTACCTGTGATGCTCACTACCTTTGCTGCGGTTATGAGGCTGATCCTCTGATGTCCTGTGGTGTCTTCTTTTCTCTTTGTGGGGCTCCTCCTCCTGAGCTCTATGCATAAGCTCTCCCCATGAGGCCTTTGGCTTGATGACCTCTCCCCCTAAGGCCTTTGCAGATTTGCAGCCCTTTCTCCTTCTACTGTTGCTGTTGATTTTCTTTTGAGGTCGTCTGCTTCTTTCCCTTTTTCTGCTGCCTTCTTTTCCCCAGATAACTGTGTTGCTTCTTTTCCTTTCTTTGCTGCCTTCTCCTCCTTTTTGTTAGCATGTAGTGCTGCTGTAAGAGCTTCGATTACAGCTCGAAGGGTTTTCAGTTCAGAGGTGGTTGTCTGTTGAGCAGTCGTGGCCTTGGCAGTTTGAAGCTGAAGCTTGTTTCCTAGCAAGCTGAGCCTTATGTCATTGTTGAGGATATGTTCTTTCAGCTATCATTGAGTGGTCTGCAGAGAAGCTTGCAGTTTGCGAAGGTCAACTAAGTGTTGGCCCCTTAGCTTGTTCAGATTAGAAGAGCTGAGTCTGTACTGCTAGAGGTTTAGGGCATTGCCCCTCTGAATTTGGTCGATAAGTCCTTCAGTCATGTGAGAGAGAGAATCGTGGAAGTCTGTAAAACATTTGGTTCTGGTAGTCTTCTCAACTTCCAGGTCGTCTGTGATTGGTTCAAGTCTATCAAGAAGGTCCTTAAATGCTTTCTTTGTCCAGTAATGCATGTTGTAGATCTCCTGATCCAGTTGCCTTAGTCTGTACTCTACTGTTGTCTCTGTTGGAGATGATTGTTGGTGTACAGGGAGTTCAGACTTGGCCACTATTCTTGTAGTAGAGGATGGCCTTTCATGGATTGGTGTCAATCTGACGTCTGCAAGGACTTGCGTCAGACTTCTAGCTGCAGTCTCGGGTGTCATTGGGATGTCAGATGTGCCACTATATGGTAGGCCTTGAGGGAAGCCCATTGAGGTTGGATCTGCCCTGGTCTGCACCAATCCGAATGAAGAGGGGGGGTAAAAACATCAGGTTTAAAGGAGATATGTCTTGATCATGCATTTGTTCTTAACAAGAGGGGGTGCTACTCATTAGGTGTTTATTGATTTCTTCAAGAGTGACACCTTTGAAATTGCTTTCTGCTGTAGTCTGTTCCTCTCTTATCATTGAGGTTGTTTCAAGTGTTTCATCCTCCACTATGATTACCACCTCTGCCTGTGTAGGAGTGAGATCAAGTGTTGTAACTTGAGTGAACTCTATTTGCTCAATGGTCTGCTGATAGTCTGCAGGTGTTTCTTCTGTGTCGCCTCTGTTGCATCTCTTATTGATGATGCTGACTCTTTTGTTGGTGATCCCTCTGCTACCTCTATTGGTGTCTCGCTGTCCTCTACCTGTTCTGCTGTAAGTTCCTCTAATGGAGACTCTGTTGTTGGCTCTTCTGTAGCAGATGGTTCTGTTGTTAATTGTTCCTGGATCCTTTCTTCAGCAACCTCATCAATGATGTCATCATCATCATGGTCTTCTGGTTGTTAGGATTCATTATGACCATCATCATCATCATCTCTTGGTGATGGTGCTTTGTCGATTGTTGGTCTTGACAAGTAATCATAAATTTCCAAGGTTGCTGCCATAACATGCTTGTTAATCAGCCTTTTTAGTTCATCCTCCACTTTAGGAGTGTGCACAAATTCAACATGTTGCAGTTGTGCTTGTTTGTGTCTCGTGGTCTTGAGAGTTAAGCCCTTGATTTCTAGAACCCCACTGAACAGTATATGGTTTAGTGGGCCTCTTTTTCTTGTTGGCCTCCATTCTTTGAATTAGAATCAGCTGCTCAATTTCTGCCTCTGTCATACCTTCAACTATGTTTATTTTTGTCCTTGAGCCGTCTGGGTTGATCCTGTACCTTATTATTGATCCTGAAGGAATGAGCTTTGACCTTGCAGCTTTGAACTTCCTTTTGATTGAAAGTTAGTGCTCCTTGATGAACTGTTGGATCATTGCCTCCTTTTGAGGTTTGTCAAGTATTTCGTCAGTCTTGGCCCTGTGTTCTAAAACCTTATCTTGAATGACTTGGATAGTCTGCAGTGCCTTCAGGATTTCTTCCTTTTCAGCTTCAACCACTGCTAATTCCATTCCTGCAGTAGGGATAGGAATGATTGCTGTTGTAAATGTCTCCGCTGCAGTAGTCCTTATTGTCAATGAGGCTACAACAGATATACTCAGTGCTTGCTCAGTCTGTATCCCTCTGAGTTTGGCTTTAATCTCCTTTCTTGTGTACCCTTGTGCACCTAACTCTTGCCTGAGCTGTGCCCTTGGTCCTTCTCTGATTTTCTGATAACTTTTCCGAGCTTTCAGAATAACCTTATGAAGGTTTTTATCAACACCATCTTTCAGATACTTTAAAGCAATGTTTGTATCTTGGAGCATAGCAATTTCTGGCTCCTTTGGTGGTATACTTCTTGAGGATGAACCCTCAATTGCTACTACGGTTGTTGGTTCTTGAGAACTAACTTTAGTCTGCTCTTCTGTTGGTACAGATTGTGCTTCTGACCCTATTTCTGTAGGCTGTGCAGCAGGGAGCTCCGATATTGTTTCCTCTTCTAAGGTCTATAGGACAAGTTTCCTCCTTGTTATCCTTGTCTGCTTCAGTTTGTCTTATGGTGCTTTCTTGATCAGCTTCCCTTTGGCCTTCTTAGGTTTCCTCTTGTCAGGCTGGTCTGCAGCCTTTGTTGAAGTCTGCACTACTGCTGGCTTCTTTGAGAAGCCTATTGGCTGCTTCCCAATTTTTCGGATATCAATCTACTTGGCCATTGTCCATGGTCTCCCCTTCTTGTCAGAAAGCTTGAGTTTCTCCTTGAGGATTATGCTTATAACCCTTCCAAACAGAAATTGTCTGGCCTCTACTGCCTTGGCCAGTTGATACATTAGCAACTTAGCCCAATTGAGTTTATGCTTGGTGAGGATTGCGCACATTATTTCCTGCTGATCAAAAGTGATCTGATTTTCGGAGAAGTCTCTTGACATGATCACCAATTTTACCACGTCCGCAAGCAGCTTGTGTGCCTTGGACAAATATTTCTTCATTGTCCTTATTCCTTCCTTCTGCCTGTCTTCACTCAACATGGCATGCCTACCATCGTTTACCACAGAGATTGAAATATCTCTTGGTCCTTTATTTGAGACTCTGAAGAGCTGCTCGAAATATGTTGGAGTGATGGTGATCCTGATTCGTCCGACAGATGTGTATGTGATGACCTGAAAATCCTCAGTAACTCTAGACTTTTCAATGAAGTCTAGTACTTCATCGTCATATATTCTGCTTGTTTTTTCACAGAAGTACTTTAGACCTGCGGCTTGGACCAGCTCGTATATCTCCTTTACTACATCTGATTCGTTTTTCAAGGTTTCAAAATCAAGAACCACTCCCTTCTGCAACTCAATATTTCTTGTTAGCTGCGTTGCTCTTGAGTTTTGTCACTCTTGAATAGAGCGTTGGCCATTTTTCAAAAAAGTTTTAGAGAAATTCTACAGTTCGCAAGAGTTAAATTTGAAAAAAATGAATTAGGGTTTGCAGTAGAGTGCAAGAGAGAGAGAGAGAGAGAGAGAGAGAGAGAGAGAATGCGAGTATTAGAATGCTTAGTGTGAGAGAATGAGAGATAAAAAGTGTTTTAGGTTGAAAATTTTTTCATATTTATAATCTTTAAAAAATGTTACCGTTGCCATTTGAAAACTAGCCGTTGCGCAGATTCAGTCATAACTTTTGACTGTTACGAAATTTTAGACAATCAGTTTTAAAACGTTGTTTCTTTCCAAAAATAGAACTGCAGTAGAGTAAAAATTATGTTGGTCTGCATTGCACATATGCAGTAGACCAATAGAGCATTTTGGCCATTTTACTGATTCAAATCAATTATACATAATTCTCATCGGAATTGAATAAACTTGCTCTCATCAAGAGGTTTTGTAAAACTATCTGTAATTTATTTTTTTGTTGGAATATATTCCAATTTAATGTGACCTTTTTGCACATGATCCCTGATAAAATGATATAGGACATCAATATGCTTAGTCCTAGCATAAAAAATAGGATTTTCTGAAATTGCCATTGCAGATGTGTTGTCACAAAATATTAGAGTCTTAGAAAACGTTTTATCGTAGTCTGCAAGTTGTGACCTCATCTATAATACTTGTGCAGCATAGCTTTCTGCAGCTATACATTCTGCTTCTATAGTAGAGGTTGATGCTGTGGTTTGCTTTTTGCTGAACCATGAAATTAATATTGCACCAAGAAATTGACATGAACCATTTGTGCTTTTCCTGTCAACTCTACAACCTACAAAGGCTGCATGTGAATAACCTGTTAGTGTAAAATGTGATTCCCCAGGATACAATATACCCAGATCTGGAGTTCCTTTGAGGTATCTCGGAATTCTCTTAATTGCAGTGTAATGGGATTCTTTGGGATCAGATTGATACCTTGCACATTGTTATGCTTGCAGTTAGGTATAGGAGTGAGCCTATTATTCTTCTATACATTGGTTGGTTTATTTCTTTTCCACTCTTATCCTTGTCAATTTTTACAGCTGCACTCATGGGGTTTTCATGTGGCTTGTATTTTCTAATCCATATTTCTTGACTGTGTTCTTTAGGTACTTGGCTTGATTTATGAATATCCCACTTTCTAACTGTTGTACTTGTAGTCCTAAAAAATATTTCAATTCTCCCATTAATCTCGTTTGAAATTTTGATTTTATTAATGCAGCAAATCTTTCACATAGTTATTGTTACTACAGTCAAATATAATGTCATCAACATAAATTTACACTAAGAGAATATGCTCCTTATGCTTCTTAAGAAATAGAGTGGTATCTACCTTTCTTCTCTGAAAATTATTCTCACATCGAAAAGTTTCATGCCATGCTCTTGGAGCTTGTTTTAAGCCATATAATCCTTTGTCTAACCTGTATACATAATGTGGATGTTCAAAGTCTTCAAATCTAGGAGGTTGTTCAACGTACACCTCTTCTTGCAGCTTTCCATTGAGGAAGACACTCTCCATATTCATTTGATAGACTTTGAATCCTTGGTATGCAGCATAGGGTAGGAACATTCTTATTACTTCCAGTCTTGCAACAGGGACAAATGTTTCATCAAAGTCAATTCCTTCTTCCTGTGAGTAACCTTTTGCCACTAGCCTAGCTTTGTTTCTGATGACTGTTCCATTCTCATCAGATTTGTTTCTGAACACCCACTTGCAGCCAACAACTGAATAATTTTTGGGTCTGGACACTAGATACCATACTTCGTTTCTTTGAAACTCATTTAGTTCTTCCTGCATGGCATCAATCCAATTTGGACTATCTAGAGCTTCATTTAATATATTTGGCTCCATTTTTTATATTAAACATGCAGACAAACAGTCTCTAGTTGTTGCCCATCTAGTCTGCACTGATGCATCCTTGTCTCCAATGATGTCATCTTATGTATGTGTCTTGATCCATCTCCTTTTATCTTGATCAATGGTGATGTGTTCTGGTTGTTGTTGTATTGTGGACTGTTCAGGCTCTACTACATTGTTGTTCTCTTCTGTGTCTGCAGACTTCTCATCCTTTTCTGCAGCTTCAGAGCTCTTGTTTGCATCCTGTTCATCATCTATGCATGCACATTCCTCATCAAAGACATTAGCAGCACGGATGGAAATTTCAGATTCATGAAAAGAAACATGAACTTACTCTTCAACTATTTGTGTTCTCTTGTTATACATTCTGAAGGCTTTACTAGTTTTGGAATATCCTAAAAATGTTCCTTCATCTGTCTTAGGAGCAAATTTTCCTAGATGGTATTATCATTTTTATGTATATACTATTTGTATCCAAAAACGTGAAAGTATTTGACACTTGGTGTCTTTCCTTTCCATAATTCATAGGGGGTCTTCTTATGCAGTTTATGTACAAGACATCTATTTTGGACATAGCATGCGGTGTTTATTGCTTCTGCCTAGAAACTTTTTGGTAAATCAGTATCAGCAAGCATTGTTCTAGCAGCTTCTATAAGCTTCCTATTTTTTCTTTTTGCTATACCATTTTGTTGAGGTGTTCTAAGTGCTGAAAAGTTATGTCTAATGTCATGATCATTACAGTAAATCGATCAAATTCAGTACCATGATCACTCCTAATTGTGATTATTTTAGTGCCTTTCTCATTTTGAACTTGCCTTAGAAATCTAGTCAGCAGGCTATAAGTTTCACTCTTTTTGTGCAAGAACATTACCCATGTATATCTTGAGTAGTCATCAACTATAACTAAGGTATACTTCTTTCTATTTAAAGTTTCTACTTCTACTGGACCAAAAAGATCCATGTGCAATAGTTTCAGTATTCTAACTGATTATGATGAGTTTAGAGGTTTGAAACTTGCTCTAGTATGTTTTCCCTCTTGGCATGATTTACACAGCTTGTCCTTTTTGAACTTGATTTGAGGAAGCCCTCTTACCAAGTTTTCTGAGGACAGCTTAGCTATGGTTTTGAAATTTAGGTGTGCTAATCTCTTATGCCATAGCCAATTTGTATCTTCAGTACCTATTGTATAGAAACAAGTAATTTGTGCTAATAGATATGAATTGAACTCTACCGCATAAATGTTTCCTTTTCTAATTCCTACCAGCTTGACCTCTTTAGTGACTTTATCTTTCACTTGACATGAATCATGAGTGAAAGAAACATCATAATTTTTGTCACATAACTGACTGATGGCTAGCAGGTTATGCTCTAAACCTTTGACATAAGCTATATCTCTAAAAATTAAAGAATCTGTACCAAGGGTTCCATAACTTTTAGTTTTACTTGCCTTGCCTCCTCCAAAAATGACTAGGAGTCCTTCTTCCTTTCTGTAATCTTTCAGAATGCTTTTGTTTCAAGTCATATGTCCTTAGCATCCACTGTCCAGGTACCATGTTCCATCTTGTTTTTCCTGCAATAGAGGATTTAAATCTTGCACACGGTACCTAAAAATATGGGTCCTTACCTGTTAGTTTTGGGTATCCACACTTGAATAATTTTCTTGTGTGGAGTCCAACATTCAAATGATTTGTGACCAGGTTTGCCACAAGTGTAGCAGTAGACCCTTGGTCTTGTTGCTTTAGGTGGTCTGCTAGTGTTTCTCCATCCCTTTTCCTGCATTCTGCATGTGCAGACGGGCTTCAAATGTGGTTTTCTCTATGCAGTATTAGATGTGTTGTTCCACACTGACTAATTTGATGCGTACTGAGGTCTGTACGACCTCTTCTTGGTTTTAATCTTATGATTCCAGGCCATGTACACATTATGGTGTTTTGCCCCAGTTTGTGCTGGTGCTCTGCTCAAGGATTTAACCCTTTGCGTTTGAGCAGTAGAGGCCTTATTCCTTTGCTTCCTTTGTTCATTAGAGCTTTTACCCTTCTGTAAGACTATTGCAGAGGTCTGCTCTATCTTTTTTGACTAGTTGTGACATTATCATTCACTTTTGAGTGCGAAAGGTCATTCAACCAGTTCTTGTAGCCTAATTCTGATCTATCATGTGGGGATTGGCCCAAGTTTTGAAACTTTTGCAAGTTCAGGGTCCTTCCATTCCATGTATCTACTTGAGCTTGTAACTCAGCATTTCTCTTTGTGAGTATTTCCACTACTGCATTGAGAAGTTTTACCTTCTCATCTGATTTCTTTAGCTCATTTTGAGCCACTACTAGATCACTTGTTATACAATTAATCTCTTAATATGCCTGATTGTAATTCTCGTTGAGATTTCCAATTAGTTCGAGATTCTCTTTAGGTTGCCTTGAAAGGGAAATAAAGGTTTCTGAGGTTTATGTAATTCTCCTTCAATTCCTCTAGAGTAGCATCTGAGTTAGAGAAATCGAATACCTGTTGTTTTTCTTCATTTCTTGCCATGAGACAGAGTTGAGCATTTGAGATTGTCTCTTCATCATCTGAGTCTGTCTCACTCCAAGTTTTAGCAGCATAGGCCTTGCACTTTTCTTTCCTTCAAGAGCTTCCTTTGGTATATTCCTTTTTGTTTCTCTGTGCAGACGATTCTTGTGCAGGTTATCTGCATTGTGCAGGAAAATGCCCTGGCTTTCCACCATTATAGCAGACCTCCTTATCTGCTTCTTTGACCTTGCTTGAGAAGTTCTTCTTGAGATTTTTTTTTTAAACAGCTTTCTGAACTTCTTGCCCATTAGTGCAAATTCTTCTATTATTGGCTGTTCACTTGCAGACGAGAAGTCACTAGTTTCTTCTTCTGCCATGGATCTTAGGATTTTTTCTTGGGCTTTGAAGGCCAAAATTTTCTTCCTATCCTCATCAATTTGTCTGTTCTGCTCAACTTTCAGATTGTAGGTATGAAGCACACCATATAGCTATGCCAAGGACATCTTAGCAAGATCCCTGGACTCCCTTATCGCTATAGTCTTTGTTCCCCATATCTCACCAAGTGAGCTCATGAACTTCAGGTTGACTTCTTTGTTGTCAAAAGTCTTTCCTATAGTTTTGAGATTGTTGATGAGTATATTGAATCTCTAATAGAAGCTGGTCAAATTTTCATTAGATCTCATTGAGACCCAATCGTACTGCTGCATCAGGACATCCTTCTTATTTTCTTCGATTTCATTTGTTCATTCATTCCTGAGCAGTAGAGCATCTCATGCTTCCTTTGCAGTGATTGTATGAATCACTATCTCAAACATATCATCATCAAGAGCTTTGAATATTTGATTTCTTGCTCTTCTGTCCACCAGCACTAAGTCCCAATCCTTTTTTGGTCCGGAGTGATTTGGGTTTGTCCACTTCCTGGATGCATCAACTGGATCTGGCATCTTTAGTATGTATGGCCCATCTGTGATCATATCATGTATTCTTTCATCTATTGAATCTAGATGTGCAAGCATTCTCAACTTTCAGTGATTGAATTTGTCAAATAAGCATGTTGGTGGCTCTCCATTGTTGGGGCATTTTCGTAGCTTTGGACGAGCCATGTTTTCTTCACAAAGTAAACTGTTAGTAACTCTTTTGCAGAAATAAATCAAAAGAAATGACCTTTTCTTCCCAAAACTGTTAGGTCTGGAAAGTCAGGCTCTGATATCAATTATAAGATCCACCGGTACAACCTAGAGGGAGGGGGGATGAATAGGTTGTATTAAATTTTTAGTGTAATTTTACGGAATATTAGTTTCAAATACACTAATGATCTTTGCAGACTATCAAGGGTGTCTATAACAGAGACTTGTACTTTGAAGGTTTGTCTTTGTTTGCTATTTTAATTGATTTCTAACAGTTCTAAAAATACAAAGCATTGAAAGCAAATAGAGAACACAGGATTTATACTCGTTTAGACACTCGTTATCAATTGATAAACGAGAGCTTAGTCCGGTCTTTCCTTGGTGATCAGTGTAGTCAATCCAAGAGGTGAGTTCATTATCTTCTTGTTTTTGGCTTACAAGATAACCCCTTTACAAGGTAGCTAACTTGTCAAAGGCGAAGAACCAAGATCCTTTGCATAAATCCTTTGCAGGACTCTGCTGCAGCTTTTGTTCTTCAATGCAGACTAGTGAACCCTCTTTTTCCCGTTCTTCTTCAATTCAGCTCACTTGAACAACCTTGAATTTAGGTTGATTTGGTACACTTTGTATGTTCAATTTTTTGTTCAACAGCACTCTTTCTTGAGCTCTTTGATCCCCTTTTATAGGCTGAGGGATTGAACTCGTGACTGTACTTGACCTGATGGTGACAGCTTGTCACATGTGACTCTTTCCCTGATGTTGACAGCTCACCTTTTTCTGATCCTCGTACTTTTACTAAATATCTCGAATCTTCGATTTGATCAATCCTTAGACTTCTGTCCCAATCTTAGCAACCATCTCTGCTGCACTTCAGTGTGTTGTAACTTAGTCTGCACTCAGTATCGTTGAGACCTCATCTGTACCCAGTCATTGCTGCAATCTTGTCTGCACCCAGATCTGATGCAATCCTTTATGCATTGCTAAGTTGGCCCCTTGTCTGCAAGATTGATTCCAGATCCTGAAGCATTTGCAGGTCTTTTATTGTTCATGCATGCGTTAGCCGCCTTGCTGCAATTCTCTGTAGTAGTCTGCATCTAATGGCCCACAATGCTCTCCATCTATGGCCGTATGCTCTCCAGCATCTAACCTAAACTGCATATTATCAACTAACTTCCAGCCTTAGCACACTAACAATATCATGGCTAATACTTCTAAGTTTTGTTCATCAATTTCTATACAACTGGAGGGATTGCACATTCCTATCAACCTGTAACGGCTCCGCAAAGAGGGTGTAACCGACACTGGTTACTCAATGGTTCTCAGTTGTCCTCTGTTACAGATGTAACGGTTCTTGAGTCCGAGTGTAACGGCCATTGTCTCTTTTTTTGTGTTCCATCCTTGCTTTCACTCGTCAAAAGCTCTCGTCCTTGCCTCCTTTCAAGGTTGAATGTATCCAACCTACACTGCCAAAGATTTAAAGATAGTTATCAAGTTCAAAATGATAAAAATCACTCCAAAAATATTCAATATAGGTAACTTGGACAAAATATTAAGGAGAAATCATTACAATATGTGAGCGGTTTAGACACTTAATAATAACTTCTAAACTATTCAAATATTTCACTTATATTTGACAATGATATAAAATATGTCGTACGATTTTTATTTTTATTTTGGAAAAATTAAATATGAATGTACATCTCTTATATATTGATGTAAAATAAATTTAACTGTATGAAATTATCATCATATTATTAAATAACATCCCATGATGTCCTTGTAATTAATAAGTTGTTAACTTTTATTCTCGGATTACACTATCTTTCTTTCTTTCTTTCTTCTTTTTTTTTTTCTTTTCTTCTTCTTTCTTTTTGACAGAAGTGTTTTCTTCTTTAATTAAATGACATTAGTTTTGAAATATATCATATCGCTTAATGAATAGAATCAAATTGTTGAAATAAGTAATGCGCGAACACTTATCTATTTTATTTTTTTTTACTTTTAGCAGAAACTCTAATCATTTTATTGTAGCTTTTCTCCAAACGTATTATTTATCATGATATTAGAAGTATATACAAAAAATTTATACATTTCTTTCTTTCTTTCTTTCTTATTTATTTATTCATTTATTATTTATTTTATTTTTTTGAGAAGTTGAGCACTCTTTAATAATGTGACAAGAAATACAAAGAGTTTAATAATATGTGCAAGCTATAAGAGAAGAAACATGTAAAATAATTGATAAGTGCGGTAAAGTCTCCAAGGGTTTTTTCTTGAAGGAGCATGCCTACTCCCGAAGAGTGGGAGTTCATCCACCGTAGCCAGTGGTTTGTCTGGGTTGAGAGTATGGATGGTCGAAATAAACTTAGGAGTCAAGATCTAGAGGGGAAGATCAACTAATATATTGGGATTTTTTTTAGATTCTTGCGACTAATCGCGGGGGAGAGAGAATCTGCCCAACGATTTTGATGAAGTAGCACGAAGCGTGAGGTTGCAGAGTTCATAGCAAAGTGTATCATATGTCAGCAAGTAAAGATCGAGCTTACCTGGATGGATGTTGCAGCCTTTGGAGATACCAACTTGGAAGTGAGACTCGATATCCATGGACTTCATTATAGGATTGTCACCTACACTTTGTGTTATGAGCTCGATATGAGTTATTGTGGATATATTGATCAAGTCTGCTCACTTTCGACAAATCAAGAATTCTTGGAGTGTGGATCACCTCGTTGAGGAGTATGTAAGAGAGATCTTGAGACTACATGGTTCTCCGAGTTCAATAGCATCTGATAGGGACACTAGGTTTCAAACACGGAATTTTTTATGGTCAAAAAGAGCATACTATTCAAACCCTTGAAGACATGTTAAGGACGTGCGTCTTTGACTATAAGGATACTTGGGATCAGCACCTGCCACTGATAAACTTTGCGTATAACAACAGCTACCATGCTACCATTGACATGGCTCTTTTTGAGATACTGTATGGAAGGAAATGTCAATCTCCTATTTGCTAGGATGACATTGAAGACACCCTGGTCGTGGTACTAGAATTGGCACAGAAAACTATAATCAAGGTCAAGCTCATCTAGACATGAATGAAAGCAGCTCAAGACAGACAAAAAAGTTATGCAGACGTGAGACGAAGACTACTTGAGTTCAAGGTTGACGAACATGTATTCCTGAAGGTATCACCAATCAAGGGAGTTGTAATACCTCAAAGAAATGCTTAAATGGATTGATAGTACTACCTATACCAACAAGGTGCACCTTTCTTTTCGGTAGCCCATCACTTTAGAACTCCGCAGTTACGCGTGCTTAACGTGGAGTAATGCTGGGATGGGTGACCTCCTGGGAAGTTTCCCAGGGTGTGCACGAGTGAGGCCAAAGCGCACTGAAAGGGACTAGTGTTGGTTTGTGGGGCCAGTTGTCAGCCTGGCGAGCGGTTCTTGATGACGACCCGGTAGCAAGGATTTGGCCGGGGTGTTACAGTATGGTATCAGAGGCTTTGACCTGTGAACAAGAGGTCCAGGTCAGCCCCCTAGCGGGGGAAGGTTTTTGGGGCTGTGTGTCGTGCTTGAAGTCGCAACGAGGGCGTTGCATTCTTTAAGTGGGGGTGTGTATAATGCCCCAAGGAAATGCTTAAATGGTTTGATAGTACTACCTATACCAACAGGGTGCACCTTCCTTTTCGGTAGCCCATGACTTTAGAACTCCGCAATTAAGCGTGCTTAACACGGAGTAATGGTGGGATGGGTGACCTCCTGGGAAGTTTTCCAGGGTGTGCGCGAGTGAGGTCAAAGCGCACTGAAAGGACTAGTGTTGGTTTGTGAGGCCAGTTGTCAGCCTGGCAAGCGGTTCTTGGTGACGACCCGGTAGCAAGGATTTGGCCGGGGCGTTACAGGAGTAATGAGATTTGATAAGAAAGGGAAGCTCAGTCCTTGATACATACCTTTTGAAGTTCTTGAGAGGGTTGGTGATGTAGCTTATTGTCTAATACTGGCGACAGGACTAGCTGGTATCCATAATGTGTTTCTTGTATCAATGTTATCAAATATATATATATCAGATCCAAAACATGTGATTCAGCATGAGTCGGTACAGCTTGATGAGGAGTTGTGTTATGAGGAGCAAGTAGAAGAAATAATTGATCCAATGGTGAAAATGCTCAAACGAAGAGAAGTGTCTTTGGTCAAGGTATGATGGACTAATCATACTACTTGAGAAGCTACTGAGGAATTGGAGGAAGACATACGAAAATGATATCCTTATTTATTCTAGGGTAAGTTCCTGTTCTCTACACTATTCAAGTTTCGAGGACGAAATTACTTGAAAGGAGGGAGAGATGTAATATCCCATAATTTTATATAATTATAAACGTATATAATATATCTAACCGTCTCTAATGTTATCGGATCGTTATTTATTTTCATAAGATATTGTGTGTTTAAATTTAATGTAAGAGGATGTGAGGGATTTTTGAAAAGATTGGATTAGCTTGAAATTATTTGAAATCCTGAACAATCTGATAACCACTCCTGTAGATATGGTAACAACCTGCTCTATATTGTTATTCCAAATTCACGTTAGTTTCACATCGAACCTGAGCATCCCACTCCAGGGCAGAGATAGAGACGGGGGTAAGTGTTTCTGCCTTCTTCATCTTCGTATAACATTGTCGGATTATTATCGCAACTCTTCGAAAACCATCCGTTGCGCTATAATCAACTGGGAAACACCACGACCAAGCTCTGATTGGCTGGATTTCGACAATCCTCGACCTCGACGACCTGTTTCCGATCACTGTCGACCACCATAACACCGAAAACACCAGAGACGACCGGAATTCAACCACCCTCGTCCGACAACAATGACCCGCGTTCGACGACAACATTCCTTGCACACAGACCCGACCACCCCCCGGTCTCCCATGACTTCATTGGGACTCGCTGGTGTCCCTCCGTTGACTGGTGGCCGGTCCCTGATCACTACCGACCCCCTGGTCCTCGCCTGAAACTTCCCAAGCCCCTGCTCCCTATTCGTGATCAGCAGAAGATGAGGAAGGGAATTAACCCCTTTTATCTTTAAATTGAATACTAAATGTTACATTTGTTGTGTACAATATGAAATTGTACACACATGTGTATACTGTTTAGAAATTAATGCTAGCATACTTATGTTATTTAATTTAATGTAGGTACGTTATGCATGAGTAGAATTAAGTTTGGGATATATTTACTGACTTATGATTTAATCATGATCAGGTAACACACATCATTACCTTAAATTTAATATATACGAGTGCATGATTTAATTATGTGATTATATGATCGCCTAGATTGCATGATTTAAGTTAAAATAGAAATCTGGATGATTGGCTATCTGTCTGTCTGTCTGATATTTAATAAATTGCATGATAAAATGTCTGTCTTCCTGTTATTAGATAATTCAAATGATAAAAATGTCTTATTGTCTGTTATTAAATAATTCGAATGATAAAATGCTTGTTTGCCAATTATTAAATAATTTATACGATATAATGATAATGATGCAATATGTAGAATATTTATAGGTTATTATAAATATTTCTAAATATATGTCCTTTAAGCTAGTGATTATATTTTGCAACAAAATTAAACTATGAAAATGTTATAAAATTACTTGGCCTGAATAACATGTGGGGAATCATTTCTAGATAAATCTGAATATAATTAAATGCGACTTTACCTGAAATCATGAAATGTCATGGTAGTCACCTGCTATACATGGAATTAATATTTTTAATTTCATGGTACGTTCCTGAAAATCCTGAATCTCGATTAAGAAGTGATTTATGTGATCATCAATGACTGGGATTATGGTTTACATGGTTAGAGAGGGTTTAATTAACCCTTTAACATGCACGCAACGACATTAAGTGTTGGTCGCGTTTGGTTAAAATTAATTATTCTGGGTCAATTGCAGAGATCATTAAGCCTGTTTAATTATTCTTAGTACAGCCATACGAGTTAACTATATTAATTTCCTATGATAATTCCTCCCATCATCAATTTGTAAAAGTTATGTGAATTAACACGACATGACATGTAATACATAAAGAGTCTTAAAAATTTTAATAAAGACTAAGGGTTATGAAACAAGATTTAACCTGATCGACATGAATTATTATCATGTACATATATATGGGTAAGGGAATCTAGTGCTATCATTATATAAGCTTGTGTGATGCTAGTAACCATTTAAATTAAATTCAATGGCTCAAATTCTTTCCTGGATTTAAAACTTCACGATTAATTACTTATTTATTGGATTAAAAAAAACAAAAAAAAAACACTATGGTGAAACCAATCTCTTGAATTATTGAAAAACCCTAAGACATCCTCAAACCAAATTGGATGGTTGGCGATTCTGATTTCAATTGATTTGCCAAGTTGCCCTTCTTCTTTTGTCCATCAGATGATTGCTTGTGTCTTTTTGATGTTGAGGGGTTGCGAGAGACTGATAGGGCATCTATTTGGAATCGGAAAATCCCTAGCAACTCGAGTCACTATGCGAATAGTAGCTTCAATCTTCGTCCTACCTGACTCAGTTGTTGTCTTTTGCACATGAAACGGCCTTTCAGAGCTATGGGATTGAGGAGTCTCATATCTTCAAGTCTTCTATGATGGGAGCTATAAAACGGCCTTCTATTGTGGATGGCAGGAACCTGAGTTTGTACATGGCTTCGGCTTTTTGTTAATGATAAACAATTGGTTTCTTCAGTTTTGGCAAAGATGATGCTAATAATGCTCCCAATGAAATGAAAATGACTTGGCCATGCCAACCAGAACACGTAATTTTCAACATAAGTGCTTTACATGGCTGTCGAATTGCACTAACACAACTATAAATAGCAAAGCTTCAACATTGAAGCGATACAAACAAGTAACTAGTGTCTAACTAAAGTACTACATAATTGCAAAGCTTCAACATCAAAACGGTACATAACTGTTTTACATGTCTGTCGAATTGCAAAGCTTACATGGCCTCATCTATATCTATGAGTAAATTACCAGTAAATTGCCACATGATCGTATAGAAACAAATCATTCGCAACTCAGAATTTGCTACGACTTAGCTTCTTCCGCCTGCAAGAAAAGACATGAAAATAGCCAATATAAGTACATCAACAAAAGGCAAGTAATAATTATTCAAGAATAAAAATTGATGTTGCATACCTTCCTTTTCGGACAACCTGTAGTATTATGTCCCTTAACGCCACAGTACCTACATGTTCTCTGTCGGCGTGCATTCATGCTTTCTTCTATACTAGATTTTATTCTACGAGCTATTTTAGGACGGCCTTTAGTCTTCACAGGCCCTTTTGGATCCATGACACATAATTCTGATGTAGCTTCCACTTGTGCAGATACTTTGTTCGAAACAACATGCTCTTCGCATGATTTTTGTACTTCATTTGTTTCATCCTCCACGGAATGCCTATCGAGCACATGGTCTTTCAGAAATTTGTCAAGCAACTCTTTGAGTTTCTTCAAATCCATATACGAGTCCTGCACTCTTTCCATGACCTTATATTCGAATAGACCAAGCAATTGTCTCCTTTCCTTCGTCCACTGTTCCCTTACCAAGAAGATTTTCACTAATTTTGTACCTTGATTCGATGCTCCATCTTGGCAAACTGCTCCAATTAGAAAGCGTTGAAAATAACTTCTTCCTCATGATATACAAAATGTGCTTGCAAAATATACCAAACGTCTCAAACTTACCACATGAACAACTTATCAAACTACCTGGTGCATAACCGAAAGCATAAAAAAAGAACAAGTTTAGTAAATACGATCAGAGAGATAACTCATCCATAAACGATTGGCAGGATGGATTCACTAAACCGATAATTCCTAGGAGTACCTCATCCATTAATGATTCATCAATTCCTAAACTTAATAAAGAATCATCACTTGCTTCATAATACATTTTGCTGGCATGTCAAAACAAGAGTGTAATGTTGCATTTCAGTGTCCCCTGAAAAAGAAAAACAGAAAAAAAGCGGCACCTTAGACTGCCTCAGTTTAACCAAAAAAAAAAAAAACAAATCAGTAGCATGAATGATCACTGAAGAGGAAAAAGTAATGAAGAGGGAATTGAAACCAACCGATGGATTTATTTAGCCATGATTTCTCTTCCATGAACGATATTTTTGAGTCGGAATCAATGGCTTCATAGCAGTTAGTTGTTTGAGAACTTCCTAGTCATGTCCGACTATTGGGTTCCACCATTGTGGTTTTTTTTTTTTTTTTTTTTTTTTTTTTTTTTTTTTTTTTTTGATCCAATAAACAAGCAATTGGCCCTCCAAATCCAGGAAAGAATCTAAACCGTTGGATCTAATTTAAGTGGTTACTAGCATCACAAAAGGTTGTATGATGCTAGCACTAGATTCCCTTTCCCCCTATATATATATATGTATTTATATTTTTTTGTTTGGCATATGATTGATAGGTGTTTTTTGCATTGCATTCTGTTTATGCATGAAAAACGCATGATATATTAAGTATGTCAGACCCCATAGAATGGACATGTATCCTGTGTTACTCGATTTTCGAGTTCACAATTGCGTGTTTGTTTCAAATAATAAGGAGAAGTAGGATGGGATCTTTTCATGGAGCGATATCGATTATTTTAACTTCCCTTAACATTTCATGAACAGTTTGGCCTTTCATGTAATAAAGGATAATGTAAGTTGGGATATTTCATATAAGTTCCTATGTTTATGGTACCTAAAGCTCTTGTAATCTTGTCGCCTTGCTTCAAGAAGTGTGAAGCGACGGTAACATCACATGTCAAGCAGGTATTGGACAGATAATTTCCGGAGCGTTACACCTAAGGCCAGACACCCTAAGAATGTGACTCAATTCCGGTCCATTATTCTCTGCAACGTCATATACCATCTTGTTTGCATAGTTTTAGGTAATTGTCTTAGGAGGGTTCTCCCGCATGTGATCTTTGAGACGCAAGGTGCTTTTATGAAGAATTGCCTCATCAGTGACAATGTCGTGGTGGCCTTTAAGTGCTTACATCAACTGAAAAATAAGAAGCGAGGAGGGGTAGGTCTCTTTGTGATGAAGCTCGATATGGCAAAAGCATATGATCGCATTGAATGGTGTTTTTGCTATAGACATGATGAAACATAAAGGGTTTTCAAATGGGTGGATATCGTTGATCTTGAGCAGCATATCCACTATTTCTTACTCTATCTTGATCAATGGATGTCCAAGGGAACCTTTTGTCCCGGCCCGGCCAAGGGATCCTCTCTCTCCCGTATCTCTTCATTATGAGTGATGAGGTATTATCTTATTTGTTGCAGGAAGCAAATCAGTGCAGGAGTTGGGGATTTCAAATATGTTATTTGGCTCCAAAGGTGAACCATTTACTTTTTGCGGATGACAGTCTGATCCTTGGTCATACGCGAAAAGAAGAAGATGAGCAAATTCAATGGATCTTGACACTCTATGAAATGATTTCGGGCCAAAAAATTATGGGATACGGGAGTTCGATAGCTTTATTGATGTCTTGTTGACAAAACAATTGTGGTGGCTACTACTTAACCCTGATACTCTCGCGGGGAAAGTGATGAAAGCAAAGTACTTCCCATGGCATTCTCTTTTTCAAGAAAGACTAGGTGTGAACCCTTCGAATATTTATAAAGAAGCATGCTTTTCATACGTTCCCTCGTCATGTTATGACTATGTAAGTGGCTGGGGTCTGGAAAACATACCCTCATATTTCATGATCCATGGGTCCCGCCACTATCAGAGTAGTGAATATATGTTTTTCATTGATTCAAATGTGAATACACCATTGGCATATATACAGGAGACAAGGCCATAGATAGATGATTAAGTTCCTAAAATTAAGGGATCACAAGAATCAATTACTAACGGCTATAGAAAATTAATGAGGAAACTTTCTCTAATACACCCCATAAAGATGAAGGGTCTAGTGATCGAAGCTTCTTCTTGTCACGAAGAAACTAAAAACATGTAGTTCCCAATGGTTTGGTGAGAATGTCTACGACTTCGTCGTTGGTAGAGATGAACTGGATAGCAAGCTGTCGTTTGGAGACGGGGTCACAAACGAAGTGAAAATCGACTTCAACATTCTTCATGTGAGCATAGAAGATGGGATTGGCCACAAGGTATGTAGCACCGAGAATGTCGCACCATAGAGTTAGAGGAGTTCGTATAGTGTAGCCTAGCTCATGAAATAGAGACTGAAGATGGATAAGTTAGACAGCAGTGTCAGCTAATGATTTGTATTCAGCGAAGGAGCGGCCAACTGTGTTCTACTTCTTGGACTACCAGGAAATAAGATTTGAACCAAGATAGATAAGGTAGCTATGGGTGGACTTACGGCCGAGATGATCCCTATCCCAATCCGCATCACAAAAGGCCTACAAGGATGGAGAGTGTGAGTGTTATTGAATAAATAAACCAAATTGAGTCGTACCTTTGAGATAGCACAGGATACGCTTGACGAGTCGTCAATGCTCCTCTGTTGGGGCATGCATAAATTGGCATGCACGATTAATAGCAAAAGACACGTCAGGGGCGAGTAACTGTAATGTATTGGAGCCCGCCTACAATGGAGCGATACACGGTGGGATCCGTGAGAAGGGTGGACGATGTGGGTTTGGCCAGAATGCTTGTGGCCATGAGAGTGGGTACTGGTCCATAATCGGGCATTCCAATATGCTTTAGAAGGTTGAGTATGTATTGGGTTTGGTGGGAGGATACCAAAGGATTGATTTGTGACCTAAAAGCCAAGAAAGTAATGGAGGTCATCAAGATCCTTGATGAAAAACACAGATGTTAATTGTTGGAGAAGGAGAGTGATGATAGAGGGTTGAGAGCTGATGATGATGATGTCATCAACATAAATAAGGATGTAGGTAATGGCACCCCCTTGCTTACGAATAAAGAGGGAGGGTCATTGCGTGAGCCATTAAAGCCAACGATAAGGAGATACGAGGAAAGACGGTGGAACCAAGCGTGAGGTGCCTGCTTTAGACCATAGAGGGAGGGATAAAGACGACACACATGATATGGACGAGAAGGATCAATGAACCCATGGGGTTGAGTCATATACACTTCTTCTTGAAGAGTACCATGGAGGAAAGCATTTTGAACATCAAGTTGACGAATGGACCAACCATCAGAGATAGCAATAGAAAGGACCAACCATCATAGTCGATACCAAGATGTTGATGAAAACCTTTGGCGATCAATAGAGCTTTGTAATGATCGATGGTGCCATCAGATTTGCAATTAATGCTATACACCTATTTAGAACCGACTAGATGTATGTGAGGGGTACGAGGGACAAGAGACCATGTGTGATTATGTTGGAGTACATTAAACTCGTCTTGCATTACTGAATGCTAATGAGAGTGTTTGATGGCTTGAGAAAAATGAGTGGGTTCTATGTCCATATGAACAGATGTAGCTGTATGTGTGGCGAGAAATGACATCAGGATTTTTTTTTGGGAGGATTGGGCCTAAGATCATAGAGATTGGACCATTGAGGTGCATGAGAGGGCCTAAGGGAGGAAGATTTAGAGTCTGAGACTTGTGAAGGGGATGAATTTTATGGGCTTAGGAGTTGTTTATGGGCTGAGATGGAGGTTAGAAGATGGGGTGGAGAGGAGAGAAGTGACTGGGCCTGGGCCAAACGAAGGAAGAGGTGAAGTGACATTGTGGGTTGGTGGGATAAAGCTGGGGTGGGCCCAGCGGTGTTGGGAACTCCTGGAGCAGAAGAGGAGGACATGTGTGGGGAAGGAAAAGAAGTGGGGGTGGTTGGGCCTGAGAGGGGTGGCGGCCCATGGGGGAAAATGAGGGATAGGATGGAAAACAATATGATGTGGTAATTATTTTTTGAAAAGGAAAAATAGATTCGTCAAACCGTACTTGACGAGCAATATAAATTCGATTAGTGGTAGAGTCGAAATAGCTATAAGCCGCATGGGATGGACTATAGCCAAGGAATACACAAGCGGTAGAGCGATAATCCATTTTATAAGGATTAGAGATTCGTAAGAGTGGATAGCAAAGACAACCAAAAGTGCGTAAAAAGGTATAGTCGGGTGGGTGATGATACAGAAGTTGATACAGTGAGATGTTATTATTAACAAGGCTGGGCATGCGATTAATTAGATAAACAGGCATATCAAAGGCATAATGCCAGAAGCGGTGAGGAACATGAGCATGAGCAAGAAGGGTGAGACCAGTTTCAACAATGTGACAAAGACGACGTTCAATTGCACCTTATTGTTCATGTGTATAAGGGGCAGAGAGACGGTGAGTGATCCCAAATTTTTTAGAAAATGAGGTTAGTGCGCGAAATTCACCGTCAGAATCAGTTTGAATAGATTTTATTTTATGATTCAAGAGAGTTTCAACTTCGGATTTAAAGGTCGGAAATGTAGTATAAATATTAGATTTATGAGAAAGGGATAAAACCATAAAAATTTGGTGCAATCATCCATAAAAATCAAATAGTACTTGTGATCATGAATTGAAACAGTTGAGGAAGGTCCCATACATCAGTGTAAATTAAATCAAGGGGAAACAAACTACGATGATTAGAAAGAGGAAGGGTTAACCGACAGGCTTTGCATAATCGACAGGCATGATATATTTGGGAAGAAGGAGACACTTGACAAGGAAGCCAAAGTTGTCGAAGCGTGGGGATGATCAAGACGATTATGCCAAAGAGCGAAAAGGGCAGTAGTTGTACCAACGGTGTGAACAATATGAGGGATGCCATTAAGCTCTTAAAGGCATGCTTACACGAGCTGGAGAGGAGTACTGTTTTTGTTTTGCAATCCTTCACAATAAAATCAAAGGGATGAAAGTCAATAAAAGTATTATTATCATTAGTAACATTAGGAACGTGTAAAACATGCGATAATAATAAAGAGAGGTAAAATAGTATAACCTATGTTAGAAATGAACGGTCCCTTATCATCACCCACGTGTAATTGATCATTGCCATTATAAGTATTAAATTGAGATAAAATTTGGAGATTAGGATGCGTTGCCCCACTTTCTGCATACCAGGCAGATACAACGACGGGGTAGTCGGTGTGGGAAGCTAAGGCGGTCCGATAGGGTGGTACACGTGATGCCGCCATCAGAAAATTGGAACCGAGATGGTGAGAGGGCGGCAGTTTGCTGTACTATGACTGAGGCTACAACAAGTATGGTTAGTAGAGTGGTTGTGTCTATAGCAGATCTTACAGTAGAGATTAGGTCGACCTCCACCTCGTGCACGGCCACGACCATGACCACGACCTCCTCTTCCTGAATTGTGATCACCTCTAAACCCTTGGGATGGTGGTTGTCGGGGTTCAGAGGAGGTATGTTGAACATGATGGACGAATGGGGGAGGGAAAGGTGTGGCATCGGAGATGGTCACCTTGCTGAAGGCGGTGCCTTGGAGAAATTCGTGGGAGAGAAGGATAGCATGGAGATCATTGTACTCGATGGTGGTGGTGCGTGTCAAGAGCGATGAGACGACGGATTGGAACTCAGGTTTGAGACCCTGATAGACATGCATATTAAAGGCCAATCCGAAGAGAATCTCCGACAACAGTAAGCTCAGCAGCAATCAGTTTTGCATGTTGAAGGAAGGAGGAGGCCGGTTCATCATCTCGTTGTTGATCTCTTGCAGCGACATGTGAAGCGACATAAGTCTTGATTCTGATAGTGATGAGAACGCCTTCTAGAGCGTGATCCAGATCTCATAGTCAGTCTTCTTGTCAACAACAAAGGGAAGGACCTCCTCGGAGAGTGAAGCAATGAGAAGGCTTCGAAGGAGGACATCCTGTCGCTTCCATAGTACGGCGTCTGTAGGGTCTTTTGGACACGACGTACATCCGCCGACATATCCTAAAAGCCCTTGACCATCAAGAAAGGACTCGACCTGGGTATACCAAAGGAGGTAATTCTTGGGTGTTAATTTGATAGAAATAAAATGATATGGATTGGAAAGGGAGAGAACAGGTGATGAGGCGGTGGATGAATTAGGAATTGTGATGTGTATTGGGTCAGATGTAGAGACTTAGGAGACTTGGGGGATTGAGAGGTAAATTTCACCATTGTTGGTAGTTTTTTTTTTTTTTTTTAAATTTGTGGATGTATAGGATGCTGAATCAAGCCTCGCTCGAGGAACATGGTGGCTCTAATACCGTATCGGAGTAGTGAATATATGTTTTTCATTGATTCAAATTGTGAATACACCATTGACATATATACAGGAGATTGTTGTTTATGTTAGATTGTTGTTTGTTTAATGATTAGATGATAAAAATGATTAAGGAAAGAAAGAAACAGGTTATGTCGAGGCGAGTAGCACTCTTTCCTTAAAACTAATTTGCCTCGTTCTGTACATACGGATTACGGCAAAGAGCCTCCAAGATACAACGACATGTTATGTTTAAGATTGCACTATCTTAACAAAACACAGGTGTACCTTAAAGTTTCCTTGAACCTTGCTTGATAAACAAAACAGGAACCTTTTCTGAAAATAGAATTTCAGAAACTAAATCGCAATTGTTTTGTAAAAAAGGAACGCAATGCACGTCGAAACGCTCGTGCAATCCAAAAAAGAAGAGAAGAGAAGAATCAACACGTCGAGGAATCAGATGGCAGTTAACGGGAGACACGTGGCATGTTCTGATTCACTGGCGCCAAAATCTATCACAGGTTAAGACAGGCTTGACCCAACAGAATTGGGTTGCAGCATAATTGGGCTTGGCCCAATAGCCCGGCATCCTTGGACCCGATCCGATCCTGTGCGAGCGTGTGTTAACCAAGGCAATGCTTAGGTCCTTCCCCACACACAAAATTGGGTACCCTAAGGGGCCCATCCCTTATCACAAGATTTCCACTTATAAGATACTCTTCCACCTACATAAATTCCAATCTGGGTTAGCATCACTTTGCTATATTCCACCACATTGAATGCACCAAACACCATACTTTGAGCATCAATTTCTCATTCATCCTTTATGAGTTTTGAGAGTGTTAATATACTACGTTCATCTCTAATGAATGTAGATTATGTTAAGCTCAAAGTCGTTCCAAATCGACGTTCGAAATCCACATTAAAATGTGATCAAATTTGCTCAAAATACACTAAAATCCAACAGTTTATGGTGATAGAACGTCTGGGTAAGATGGGAGCAGCCACTTTGGCAACTTTGGTCTGCAATATTTGGAAGAATAGAAATACAAAGGTTCATGGTGCACCTTGTAAACCTGTACACTTATTTCTAGATTGTCATGGACGTTGATGGACGAGTACAGAAGGGCTCAAGCATCAATCCCTATGCCTATCCATGCAAGATCGGTTTGTATGGATGCTAAATGGTCGAAACCACCGCCAGTTGTTATGAAGATAAACGTGGACACGTCGACTAATGTCCCAAGCATGATCATTTTGGGTGTTATGATTCAAGATAACCAAGATAGCTTCACTATAACAAATTGGTTCTATTGCCACGGGTTTGAAGTGTTCCCATGGACATGGGGTAGCAAGTGTTGCTATTTCTAAACGAGTCATTTATATTTTTAGGTCTCTTTATAAACAAAATTATTAAATTAGGTTCACAAACAAATTAATTTTCAAAATAGGTCTTTTTTACAAAATGTAGTGAGAGAAGGCGCCCTGCGCCATTCCCATGAGAAGGCGCAGGGCGCCTTTGGCTGAATTAAAGGCCCAGGGCGCCTTCCTTAAAGGCGTAGGGCGCCTTTTTTTGCCTAGGGAAATAATCCCACACCCACACCCATTAATAACATTATAGTTCAGTGAAAACACTTTAAACATTATAATTATGTTGAAAATATAACTCCGTATATTTTCATATTTGTTATAATTGATTCATTCAAAAAATCAGCTTAAAAAATAATTGATTGATCAACTGTTGGTTATATTGATATTACTTGAAAAATTTTAACATGATATATGGATGATATGATATTGTAATTACAAAAAAAAAAAAAAACATGATCAGATATTTTTTATTAATTACAAATACCTTGAATATATGGATAGTTTTTTCGAACTAATTAAACTAATTCATGTCCACGAATTAAGAATATTGGATTTGTTCCGTCTTCCAGCATCTCATCTGTCCTAATCGTTTGATATTTCCAACGATTTGTGGTGCTATCTTTGTAGACGTAGGAAATCACCGGATCTGAACATTTAGTTTTTCCACGCTGTAGGATCGTTCTCGAGGAAAGGGATGTGATTCTTTATGAATTGGAAAGAGTCATATACACTAACTGTTAGAAAAGTCAATTTACCACCATAAAAAGACCTGTCACGTGTTGTGCCTCTCGGTGCCGTGCTTTGGTCTCCTTCATAGTATAGATGAACAACGATTTTATCTGAACTTGTACTTGAGCTTGAAACTTTGTGGTTGGCTGTGAGACTCATCGCTGGCCATGCAAGAACTCCGCGATTGTTGACGTCGGTCTCGTACATTTGTACGATCATGTAACACCAAGTTGAATATTGATCATCCGTAATCTCATACGGTCTAAAGCCTCCAGCTCCAATTCGTGGATGGCATGCATCGGCAATTTCCCTTCCGAATCTTGATCTTTGGTACATCTCTACCCTCTTGTAATCGCCCAGGGTTGCATAAAGTTCGGCCTATCGGCCCATTGAATAACAGTAACGAAGAAGACAGAACCAATTTTTTCAGAATCGATCTGTATGTAGTTCAGACCAAGAGAATCCTCGTTCGCGTACATGATTTTCATTTTGGAGTTCGCTTTGAACACGCCGTCCTCCGCTCGAACCTTGGCCACCAATTGGGCGTAAGAGTCCTTTAGTGAACGCATCTCAAATATTCTTAGCTGTCCACCAAACCATGAGATTTCTCCTGTGGTCAAATCGGACAACCAAGTCCCTCCGACGTGTAGTTTAATCTCTGTCTTGATGAAGCCCATATTCTTGAAAAATGACAGACAGAATGGAACCGATAAATAAAACCATTAAGAAATGTAGAGATGATGTATGAAACGATAACACGTAAGACATAATAGCTAGAGTCTCCTAATACATAACATCGGATTGCATATTACAAAGTGAAAGATAAATGTAGATTTCATTTATAAGTGCTCATCTTGTGTCTTTTTTCATGATCAGATATTTTTTTAAAATGTTGGTTAGACAAACAAGCAGATCTTGTACTTATGATACATTGATGATTGTTTTTTGGGAATGATCGATAAAAAAAATAGAATATAACTAAAACAACACGATACTGGTTTACATGATCGATAAATAGAACCGGAAATACATGTAATACACGATCGATAAATAGAACCGTAAACTATCGGGAAAAAGATACTGCTTTACATGATCGATGAATAGAATGATAACTATACGTCAAAGAAACTGATGTGAATGATCAATAATACATAATTCATAGTCCGTGACATCAAAGTCCAATACTACATAATACATGATAAATCATCATCATAATGAAACTGTAAAATCCGAGCTACATCGTCCTAATGAAACTATAAAATCCGAACTACATAATACATAAGTAGAAAATCGAGAGAACTCGTCTATACATAATAAATAAGTACAAAATCGAAAGAATTCGTCTATACATAATACATAAATAGAGAATAAATCAGTCTCGTCCTCGTCGGCCTCCCCTGACCCTAACTTTTCCTCTAACCGAGCCGCTTGCATAGGTAGATGGAGTGAACCTATTCGATGGTGCACGATGCCTCGAGGATTAAATCATCTGAATGTCCAGCATCGTCAGGATCTGCAGCATCCTCGTCCCCACCTGTAGCCTCAGCTTCAGCCTCATCATGGTGATGATCAGTTCCTCCATGATAATATCGAACATGAATAGAAGGATCGGCATGGCCTTGGTCGTCGTCTATGCGCTGGGCTGGCTCATCGTCTAACGATCCAACCTCTGAATCAAAATCTTGCTCAAGTCCATCCTCCGACGTGCTGTCTCTCATATGCTGGAATAGATCTCGTAGCTCACGAGACTCTCTCATGTGCGATGATCCTCCGTGGATAAGAGCACGAACAGTACTAGAAGCGTGGAACAGGCCTCTGATGACACTTGTGCTATGAATCCTGGGAGGACCTATGCGATGTCGTGTGATCTGATGATACCATAGCAGGTAGCCTAGGGAAGTGGAAGGTCCGGTCTTGGTTTGATGACGACATAGCACAAAATGACGACGTTCTGCGTCATTCCAACGGTCGATGTGTGCCTGATGATGACAGAGCCAATCAAAATCTCCACCTCACCCACGCCTGGTGAGGTCATATAACTCATCATGCATGCGGTACCCCGGTGGGATCGTCTGGATCCAATGAAACTATCGTGCCGTACGAAATGGCACGTAGTACTCCACTACAGCAAAGTGGATGAGAGGAACATGAGAGTACCAAATGACTCTGTCTCTCTCATCCACAAAATCCTCTAGCACGTCATCCAATCTATCCTCGATGTATGGCTCCCAAATAAACTCGATTGCTGGATACCGATCCAACAACGAGCGATAATGACGAGTAGTGGAGCTGCTGTCTCTCATAAGGTGCTTGCCCTTAACGGCGGACCACCTTTACATGAAAAAAAAAATATTGTTTTGATTACAAAAACCATGATGGTAAAGAAAATTACATTTCTTTTGAAAATGACATTAAGTAGTTACCTATAAGCTAGAGGAAAAGTCAGAACAAGAGATGGTGGATCCGTAATCTCGCTCGGCCTCACCATCGGGATCCTCTCCCAAGCCCAAAGCTGTAGAAAATAGCGCAGGAATCGAACCTCGGTCTGGCGTGGCCATCCTCAGATCTGGTTGTCTCATAACAACAACAGAGGGTCTTATATAAAAAGGATAGAATGGTGGAACCCTAAGAATAGCTAGAGATGTCACTCCAACGATCAAGCACATGAAGCCACATGAGTGGCACCTCCCCTCCGGGGCCATCTGGGAAGAGCTGAAATCCTATCAAATGTAAAATATATGCTCTGGCATATCTAGTAACAGTCAGTTCGTCCACATCGGTCGGTAGCTCTCTGAACTGAGTGCAAAGCCAGGCAATAGTACAGTATGACCTAAGACGTGCACCCGGAGTCTGTCCAAGAAGCTGATCGCACAAGGCGTAATAGTCGCCTCCAGTAGGAATGATGATCGACGTCCCATAACTACAAAAACCAAGAAGTAACGCTACATCCTCTAACGTCACTGTGGCCTCTCCAGAACGAAGATGGAACATGTGCGTCTCACGTCTCCACCTCTCCACCAGTACTGTAACCAAACAATGATCGATAGGAATGTCCACTATCCTGTGGAAACATCGCAACTCTACTCCGACTGTTGCAAGCCGGTCCAATACCCTCTCATGTGGATCCCATGAATGATGTCGTGTGATCAAAAAACGATATGGCTCCTAAAATATAAATAATAAAAGAAATATATATATATTATTAATAAGTTATACAGAATCTCTATATCCATCAAAGTGAAGAGAGTAAGATCTCAACCTCGCCTCTCCATGTGACCTCTGATCTGTGCTGTGGCTGACGAGTCAGAACAATACCGACTAACTGACCCGACACGTGGACATCGTCAATAATCTCGTCCTCCTCCTCCAGGGACGCTAGAGCACTACTACTGCTGCCTCGTAAGGAATGTTCCCTGGGTAATCTCATTCGGGATGGCATTAAAGTAATCATCACATGACAAGGATAAATATAATGATATGAAGAACTTCTATACTTTTATTACGGGTTATGATCTGAAGAACTTACTACAAGGATCAGTATTCGACATAGAAATAATACAGATGAATCTAAAACAAACGATGGAACAATCTCCCTATCTGCGATAAGCGTTCCTCGGCCTCGAGCTTTCTTCTCCAGCGTTGTTAGATGGCCTTATTCGAAAGGGGCCAGGAACGCCTTCAACAGGTGGAGCAATAGGTGGCGGTTGAATAGGAGCTTTTTCCTTTGGACAGTTCTGACGGTTATGACCAGGTTGCCGACAGTTTCTGCACCTAGGCCTTGAAACACTCGAACTACCGACTCTGTTGGGATAACTCCATGCGTTACGCCCAACTTGCATACACTGACGGCAACGAATGTCCCCCCGGGCACGTCGAACATCCATCTCATTATGGATACGATGTGTCCTCAGTCTGCCCCTCTTCCTCTTCGTTTCCGATCGAGGCATGATGATGGGACCTTCGTAGGCTGGCCAGGCACTAGGATCACTAACAACCGTGAACTGCGGTGTCAAAGTGCTGAGATGAGTGGTCATCCTGTAGCAATCATCGACGTATGGAATTGGATCAACATGAAACTGCATACAACACTTCTTGTCGTGGCTACAAGGATAGTGATACAGTTGTCATTTCCCACAAGTCCTTGTGCGTTCCAAGAAGTTGACTTCGTGAATGTAGTTGCCTTTGGTGATTGGTTCTTTCCACAAACGACCGGTCTTCACCTCGAAACGCCTAGGATCGAGATGGAACATAGTGGCGACATGACTGTGCCCCTTGTTCTTCTTACTCCGAAAATGATGCATAACTAAAGGGCTCACCACCAACCCCTCAACGATCTCTGCCTCAGACTTCATCATTTGATCCATGGAATAGACATTACAGCGATAGAATGTGAGCTACACCAGTGCAGTAATAGGGACAGACCGACAATCCTTGAGCACAGAATTATAAATCTCTCATTGGTTGGTCATTATAATACTGTATCTCCTCTCCCCGTCATGAGCCAACGACCATTTCTCCACATCACATGCATTAACTATCCACTCGTATGCCCTTTGACTCTCTTGTTGGATCTTGTTCATCTCGGCTTCCCATTTTGTGATCGATCACTTATAATAGAGCGTCTTCAGCCGATTTTCCCAGGCTTTCGAACTCATGTGCTTGCCAAAATTCCTGGTGAAGTGATGAGCACATACACGATGGCATGCATTGGGTTCTGACCAACGCTCAGACTCGCGCATCACCCTAAAAATACCAGCAGGACGATCAGAAATGATACAAATGCCTGCTCTGTCGCCCATCACCTACACAATGATAATATTGAAATGATTAAGAGTTGCATGTATTCCTTGTCAATTAAAGTTTTTAACTTAGATTCAAAAATTTGGCTAATCTGACTCAGACCTTCGGAGAATCAAGACCATGTCTCCATCGACTCCTTCCCTTGCATCGCAAAAGCAATGGGAAAGAGCTGATTATTAGCATCATAGCCCACTGCAATGTACATGGTGCCGTGGTACTTCCCCTTGAGGAAAGTAACATCAACGCTGATCACAGGACGACAGTGCTTCCAACCTTCGATTGAGGGTTCGAAAGCCCAAAAAATAGCAGTGTATCAAAAAACAGCATACATCGATAGATTACCACCGAACCAGGGTTGGCTAGCTTCACGGCATCCAAAAATTTAGGAAGCACCACATGACTTATCCCAATCACCTAAAAGATCTGCAATAGCTTTCTCTTTGGCAAGCCATGCTTTCCTGTAACTGATCCTACAATGGTAATTCTCCTGTATCATCGTTCGGATGACCTTGACTTTCAATGAGATGCCCGTGGCCACGACATGCTGAATGTGATCCGCAACGAAATACGACAAGAGCTGCGTGTGATCATCCCCAAAATTCTGTGTGTTGTAAGTGTGAGCCCCGATAATTTTGTTGATCCTTCATCTGTTGCTACCTTTTAGCTTAATGGCTCTGAGACGCCATTTGCAGCTACGTGGCTCTTTTTTTTTCTTCCACTGTTGAACGAGCCTACCATTATTCATCAGAAATTCAGAACAATTGACCGTAACAGTCTCTCCCCTCAAATCAATTATCGCTAGCTTTGATGCCAACATAAGGTATTCAACCCCATGACGGATGGCTGAATCTCCTATATGGTGTAAGCAATTCTTCTTAGAATCAAACTCCATGCCAACCCTGAGGTCGGAATGAGACGGGGCAATAATTGGTTTGTCACGATCGTTCACTGCTTCTGGTATCCAGCTCACATCGGTGTATATTGAAACAGTATGGCTCCATCCTGGTGTCGGAGTAGCAATAATATTATGCTCACCAACGTGAACGACATCATCATCCTCATCCTCACCCTCTTCGGCTTACATATGATCCTCACCATCATTGACATCCTCACTGTCAAAACTCGTAGGCTCATCGATGTTTTCATCGTTCATTGCTTCGTTATCTCCCTGGAAATCAGCCTCGTCTTTGCTGTCCACGTCATCGTCAAAGCTCGATAAACATTCGTTCCCGCTGTATTGCATCCAAGCAATCCCTTCCAATGCTACATGAAAAGGGACGATGGATAGATCAACAGCAAGATCGTCATCGTCCTCATCGTCAGCCGCTTCCACGGCCATAGATGGTTGAGGCTGTGTTGGAATAGATTGATGAGAATGTACTGAAAAAGCTGAATGTGCCAGAACGTCGGGAACATTGGGCATTCAGAAGTATGTCGAATGATGTTTGCAAAAACACATCATCCTTCAGCTGGAACATGTGTGATGTTCCCGAACTTTGAGGCAGTTTAGCCCAGATTTTGATTTGGGACGGTTCCCAACCCACACCAGCTTTTTCACAGATGTCCATTGCATAATCTGTCAATCCCCAGCCAAGTGTGAAGTTCAGAAGGACTTTCGGTTCCCCCTGGAACTGGTAATCGTCGTTGATTTTCGTACATCGTGTATCCTAGTAACAAAAAATTGGGAATTATTGGAATTCCGTACCTATATCATTTTCAAACCATGCAGATTGAGAATTCAGAATTGCATGCGGCAACAACACGATGTACGAATCACCAAATTCCTTGTCTAACTGTTATTTTTCACATCATTTTCTAATTATTATGAAATAACCATTACTTTTAACAATATTATATATTTGACTTGCACAACTTCGTAATATTTAATACACATCTATACAATGTGGGACAATTGATACCAACCAATATCAATATCATTTTAAAATTTGAATATTTAGAATTGTTATCAGTTCAAATGTTTCTTAAATTACTAAGTATAAAATATTATTTTGTTAATACAATATGAGGGGATTGATACCAATTAATATCCATATCATTCTCAAACCATGAATATTCAGAATTGTTACCAGTTCTAATGTTTCCTAAATTACTAAGTACAAAATATTCTTTTTTTAATACAATATGAGGGAATTGATACCAACTAATATCTGTATCATTTTCAAATTTGAATATTCAGAATTGACACCAGTTTTAATATTTTCTGAATTATTAAGTACAAACTATTATTTTGTTAATACTTTATGAGGGAATTGATACCAACTAATATCTGTATCATTTTTAAATTTGAATATTCAGAATTGATATCAACTATTATTTTAAAAATAGTTACATATTCAAATCACAGACAAATGATAATATTTAGTTAACATCGCAGCGCAAACATATACCATACAATGCGAGAAAACTAAACAATTTGGTCTAAATCATCTACTTTCCTAACTTTCTAAAAATAACTTTATTTCCTAAGCACATCATTACATATTTCCTAAGCACATCCTAACTTAATTATTTTTCTAATTTAATTACACTCTAATCACATCATTTTCTAAGTTAATTACTTTCAAAGTATTTCGTTTCCTAAATTAATTCATTCTCTAAGTTAATTACGTCCTAAGCACAGTATTTTCTACTTTAATTACTTCCTCGTACATCAGTTTGTAAGTTAATTATTTTTCTAATTTAATTACATCCTAAGCACATCATTTTCTAAGTTAATTACTTCCAAAGTACATCATTTCCTAAGTGAATTCATTTCCTAAGTTAATTACGTCCAAAGCACAACATTTTCTAATTTAATTAGTTCCTAAGTACATCATTTTCTAAGTTAATTATTTTTCTAATTTAATTACTTCCTAAGCACAATATTTTTTAATTTAATTACTTCTTAAGTACATCGTTTTCTAAGTTAATTACTTTTTCTAATCTGATTGTATCCTAAGCACATCATTTCCTAAGTTAATTATTTCCTAAGTACATAATTTTTCTAAATTAATTCATTCTCTAAATTAGTTACATCATAAGCACATAGTATTTTCAAATTTAATTACTTCCTGCGTGCATCGTTTTCTAAGTTAATTATTTTTCTAATTTAATTACATCATAAGCACATCATTTCCTAAGTTAATTACTTCCAAAGTACATCGTTTCCTAAGCTAATTCATTTCCTAAGTTAATTACGTCCTAAGCACAGCATTTTTTAATTTAATTACTTTCTAAGTACATCATTTTCTAAGTTAATTACTTCCTAAGTACATGATTTTTCTATGTTAATTCATTCTCTAAATTAGTTACATTATAAGCACAGCATTTTCTAATTTAATTATTTTTTATGTACATTGCTTTCTACGTTAATTATGTTTTAAATTTAATTACATCCTAAGCACATCATTTCCTAAGTTAATTACTTCCAAAACACAATGTTTTTTAATTTAATTATTTTCTAAGTACATCGTTTTCTAAGTTAATTATTTTTCTAATTTAATTACATCCTAGCACATCATTTTCTAAGATAATTACTTCCTAACTACATGATTTTCCTAATCTAATTCATTCCCTAAATTAATTATGTCCTAAACATAGCATTTTCTAATTTAATTACTTCCTACGTACATCATTTTCTAAGTTAATTATTTTTTTTAATTTAATTAAATCCTAAGCCATCATTTCCTGAGTTAATTACTTCCTAAGCACAAGATTTTTTAAATTTAATTACTTCCTAAGTACATCGTTTTCTAAGTTAATTATTTTTCTAATTTATTTACATCCTAAGCACATCATTTCCTAAGATAATTACTTCTTAAGTACATGATTTTTCTAAATTAATTCATTCTCTAAATTAATTATGTCCTAAGCACAGTATTTTCCAATTTAATTATTTTCTAAGTACATCATTTTCTAATTAATTACTTTCTAAGTACATGATTTTTTTAAAGTTAATTCATTCTCTAAATTAGTTACATCATAAGCACAGTATTTTCTAATTTAATTACTTCCTACGCATATCGTTTTTTTATGTTAATTATTTTTCTAACTTAATTACATCGTAAGCACATCATTTCGTAAGTTAATTACCTCTTAAGCACAGTATTATTTAATTTATTTTCTTTTATTTTTCTAATTTAATTACATCCTAAGCACATCATTTCCTAAGTTAATTACTTCCTAAGTACATGATTTTTCTAAGTTAATTCATTCTCTAAATTAATGATGTCCTAAACACAGCATTTTCTAATTTAATTACTTACTACGTACATCGTTTTCTAAGTTAATTATTTTTCTAATTTAATTAGATCCTAAGCCATCATTTTCTAAGTTAATTACTTCCTAAGCACAACTTTTTAATTTAATTACTTTCTAAGCACAACATTTTTTAACTTAATTACTTCCTAAGTACATCATTTTCTAAGTTAATTATTTTTCTATATTAATTACATCCTAAGCACATCATTTCCTAAGTTAACTACTTTCTAAATACATAATTTTTCTACATTAATTCATTCTCTAAATTAATAATGTCCAAAGCACAATATTTTCTAATTTAATTATTTTTCTTACATCATAAGCACATCATTTCCTAAGTTAATTACTTAATAAGTACTTCGTTTACTAAGTTAATTCATTCTCTAAGTTAATTTCGTCCTAAGCACATCATTTCTCAATCTAACTATTCTTAAATTATTTTCTAATCTAACAACTTTCTAATCTAACTACTTCCTATATTATTTCCTAATCTAACTATTTTCTATATTATTTCCTACTTTCTACATTAACTAAACAAATTAAAAGCATAAAATAACTTCCTATATTATTTCCTAATCTAACTATTTTCTAAATTATTTCCTACTTCCTACATTAATTAAGTAAATTAAAAGCATAAAATAAAAAGTTTTAGGATTACCTTTACTAAAGCTAATCCAAAAACTTTCGCAACAAGTTTACCGTCGCAGCAACTTCGTCGAAAAAAGATCTATTTTGATAATAAACTTGTTTGCAAACCTACTTGATAATTTTATTTATAAAGAGACCCAAAAATATAAAAAAACTCTTTCTAAACATACTTGTCACGAGTAAACGTTTGTATGGCTAAAGATAGGATATAGCAAACAAATATTGTAACCTGTGGCTAAAGGATAGATTTAAGCGATTAAGTGCATTTGTGTCTTCAATTTTTGCGTTGGTGATTTAAAAATTGGCGTATGTTCTGAAGTTTTAAATTTGATTTTTTGAATTGATCCAAATTTATTTTTTGTAATTTTTAGATGATATATTCCCACTCTCTAGAAAAGCTAAGCACTCGCAACAATTCCTTGTCCCTATATATATAAAGAATCCGTTAAAAAATAAGTCATGCAGCAGATTTTTTATCTTTATCCCTATCTCTATATGATTTTCTATACCCTATATTTGAAAAGTCAAAGTTTCATCCCTTATATAATTATGCCATTAAAACAATACAAAATTAATATTCTTATTAGAAAAAAGGACAAATATTTTAAAAAATTGATTTATTTTAGGTAAAATAAAACAAATAATATCTATTATATATATATAATTACAAAACTGTCAGATGACACACCATCCGGATGGTAAATCGCATAACAGCGTATTTATGTTTTTAAAAATTTTTAAAGGACAATTGGATAATTTTGTTTTATTTAAACTAAAAAAATCTTTTTTAATTAATTCTCGACTTTAGATTACGAGTTGAACAGTCAGAATAAAATGTTAAGAATATACAATCTATCTTTTTATCTATTATATATCAGCTACATCTTAATTATTAAGAAAATATAAATGTTTAATGTTTAACTCTTTTAGATCTCTTATGAAAAAACATCTTAATTATTTAAAACAAAAAAATATCTTATTCTTTTGCGATCAGGAATTAGAATTTCATTTAATCTAATATCATAAACAATCGCAAATGAAAAAACACAATCAAAATAGAACCACAAAGATATATAAAAATGATCATAAACAATTGTTACTATTTAACAGAAAATTACCAAAAGGTTATTTTTGTGAAACTTATTGACCAAAAAGTTAGACAAAAAATTTTTTAACCAATCAGTCAACATCATAATTTATGTTCTAATTTGTCCTCTTTTGATTTAAAAAATAGAATATTTTATTAATCAATTACACTAACAAAAAATAAGAAAATACAATAAAATCCTAATATAATTCTTGGACAACTCTCCTCCTCATCGCGTTTTCATCATCACCCACTGTGCTCTTAATCGTGCGTCCATCGTTGACGGTAAATCCTAAATTTTGGACAACTCTCTCCATCATCGCGTCGTCATCGTCACCAACAGTGCGTCCATCGTTGATGACAAATCCTAAATTTTGGACAACTCTCGTCGTCATCATCGCCACCAACAGTGCGTCCGTCATTGACGAAAAATCCTGATTTTTGGATAACTCTCATAGTCATCATGTCATCGTCTTCACCGACTGTGCTCTTAACAGTGCATCCATCGTTAACGGTAAATCCTAACTTTTGGACAACTCTCTCCATCATCGCGTCGCCGTTGTCACCAACAATGTTACCAACAGTGCGTCCATCGTTGACTATAAATCCTAACTTTTGGACAACTTTCATCGGCATCCTGTCATCGTCACCACCAACAGTGCTCCTAACAGTGCGCCCATCATTGACGAAAAATCCTAATTTTTGGATAACTCTCGTAGTCATCCCATCGTTGTTGTCGCCAACTGTGCTCCCAACAGTGCATTCATAGTTCACGATAAACGAATTATAGTACGTCACTTTAGTTGACGGCAAAGTAGTATTTATGTCACTCTCGGCAAAATCAAATACAATGCATCGCCCTAAAATACCCATTGAACAACAACAACCCAAACCCAATCACGTCTCAGTCGCCTATCTATTTACTATTAATCTTATAAATCCTAATGCATTTGAATATAGGAATCGTCAACGTGACCCCTTAATTAGGAAGCAAAAATAGTGCGCCTAGCGTACAAGACTCGGATGCCTAGCATAACTTGATATCATCGTCGATAATCCAACCCAAAGCAAAGAACACAACATTATTCCATCGCCACCATTTGTAGCTTAACTCAAGCTCATCTTCGTCTTCATCGTTTTTGTCGAGCTCTTCTTCTTCGTCGTTGTTAGCCTCATTGATGTAGATGGTAACGACAATGATGTGTGAGGGATCGTGGGATAATTTTCGATGGCTGTGGAGTTGATGTTGAGTTGGAGTTTTGATGGTGAAAGCGGCTGCGATGCTGGAAACACAAAATTGCTACGTAAGATAGAACATTGATGCGCAATGTAAGAAAGGAATTCAAATATAATTGAATTTTGTATTAAAACTTGTCATCAAATATGGCAATCAATATTGAAATTGAGATTTTAGGTGAGAAACAAAAGGTAAGAAATAATGGGATTCTTGTGAGATTTGATGTGTTAAATGAAAATGGAAAGAAAAGATATGAATTGATTGTGAGATGGTTATAATGGGGCTCTTGTTTTTTTTTTTTTTTTTTAATAAAAAGAAAAGAATCAAATGGTAATTGATATTTTAGGTATGATTTATTGATAAATAAATTTCAAAAAAATGGCCAATTGATATTTCTCACTTAACACATAGACATATAAAATGTTATCATTAACTCACGCAGCGCGTAGGGTAATAAAATATTTATTATAAAAATTAAAAAATTATTTTATATTATAAAATATAAAAAATTATCTTAGGATATAACTCTCACAAAAATATTTCCAACACATACAACATAGAAAAAAAATCCCCCGAACATACAGTTTGATACTCTACCAACTCGTCGCTCTCTCTCTCTCCTTTCACCTCCTTCGCCATCGCATCTCCGTTCTTGGCATCTCCTCTCCTGCCACCGCCACCCTGCCCTGTCCATCACCACTGTCTCCTTCACCTTCACCTCTTCTTCCATCCCCAAACCCTCCCATCTCCGTCAACCACCACCGTATCATGTCATCTCCGCCTCGGTTTCTGATTTTTGTCGCTAGTCGTGGCGTGAATTGCTTTGAATTATTGTGAAGGTTGTGTGGTGGTGGAATTGAAAAACCTAACTCCACCGACAGCTATGGAAACTCCTCGAGGGACTCTATTGAAGAATACTCGCTTCGTTCGATGTGAGTTTCAATGTCGATGTTGGAATCCTGATGGTGTTTATTTGAAATTAGGTGTTTTGGTTTGGTGACTGTTGATGTGAATTTTTGGTGGTGATGATGATGTTTCCGTTTTGATTGAAGAAAATGATTTTAAAGAGTGTGAATTTGCTTTTTATATCTTTTGATTTCGGTTTCGTTGTTGGTTTGATTTTGAGCAACTTTTTGAGAAAAATTGAACTGAAGCATTGTTCCAAACAGTACGTCTGTAATGTTTCGTGTGTCTTTGTATTTTCATATAGTACATCTGTGTATTTTATAAAATACCTGTGTATTTTCAAAACAAAATGCCTTCAATACCTTTGATACATAATCAATATTGTTTTGATCTTGATTGAAAACCTGAGATATTAAAACAGTGTGTCAGAAAATTATGCAACTAATTTACAGTGCCCTTTAAGAATTCAATGTTCTATGTACATGTTTAATAAATAGTGCACCTCTTAATAAAATTTAGTGCGCCTCATTAGAAGTCCCATTTACTTTGATATTACACCACAAGGCACACTGTTTCATGTACACATACAGTGCGTGAAGTAAAATCATCATTTTGATAATTGAACACATGCTCTTCAATAGAATATTAATTAGTGCGTCTTCTAATAATCAAATTATTCATTAAGCATATACGAACAGGATAATTGAACAAGACGCACTGTTTTTATTTTTGTTCAGACGCGCTGTTTAATGACGCACTGTTTCATTTTGTTCAGACATCCTATTTTATTCAGACAAATTGTTTAATTTTGGTTCAGGCACACTCTTTCAGATTTCGACGAAGATTTCGACGGTATTGTCGGATTCTGACCAAAAATCCGACGAAGATTCCGATGACGTCCGGGATTCCGACTCCGATGCGGTGAATGTAGTTGTTGGATTGAAGGTGAGGATAGGGTAAAGGATTAGATGAGACAAATGAATTATAATTTTGCGGAATTATTTTTCCTTATTGAATGTGTTATGAACTTTTTTGTCAAAGGTGTAATTATTTAGAATTATCCTTATAAAATATTTTAAGTTGAGGTGTATGAACTTCAATATATAAAAATAAATTATATAAAAATGTTGATGAAATATAAATATCTGAATATATGAAAAATCAATATATGTAAAGGGTGTTGATAAACAGTCAACGTTGGCTGCGTAAGCTTAGTCAGCCAACAAAAGCCAGCCGTCCGTTTGAAAAATGAACGACTGGATTAAAAGCAAAGGCATCCTCTTTCGGTAAAAAGATCCCCTAAAAGCGGGGAAAATTAAAGCCGATATCACACAAAGTGAAATTACCGATTCATCCCTATCCGCTATAAATTACAGCAGATGGAAAAAAAAATGTGTTTTACTCCTTCCGGGGTTCTTTTTTCCGGATTAACAGTCCAGCAATAAGGCCTTCCGGGGTTCTTTTTTCCGGATGGATGGTCCAGCAATAAGGCCTTTCGGGGTTCTTTTTTCCGGATGGATAGTCCAGAAGAACAATCAATGTTTGTATTATTGTCAATATCTCCCTGAATACATTCCAGCAAACCCACGAAAAAAAAAAACGATGCGTATAGCATCTTAGCCAAAAACAACAAACATTCATTACAGAATCATAACCTTCAAGATACAAATAAACATTTAAGAATTTGATGCTTGTCCTTGTTGTGGAGGAGGCATCTCTCGAGCCTTACAAGTTAAAAATTCATAGGCAATCCTGTATCTATAGTTGTCGACATCATCGATTGTCCATGTTGAATACGTCATTTTGATCCTTTGCATAATGTAATCTATGTACTTCAATACATACACCCCGAAATCAATACAAAACCCTACTCCTTATATCAAACCCTAACCGTAAAGAAACCCTAAACCCCTTTAAAAAGACAGGCCTTTCGTTGTTCTTTTCTACGGAAGACAAGCCTTCCGCTATACTTTCTCACAATGGATGCATTGGAACTCGAAAAGCTGCAGCGCAGTTCACGGGTTTTAAGGATAAATCATCCGCTGTAAGGTTCAGCGGAAGCAGGGCATCATCCGCTCATCCGCTATAAAGTTCAACGGAAGCATCCGGGGAAAAGTTCAGCGGAAGCATCCGGGGAAAAGTTCAGCGGAAGGTTTAATTCACTGCCTTCCTGTTCGTCTTCCTTCGATTCAAACTCCTAAAACTCAAACTCAAACTGCGAATATGACTGCAACTCCTGCAATTCATACGCTCAACTCAACTCCCAAACTCTCAATTTCGTTTCTCATTTCTCGACTCAAGCTACGTTTTCACTTGCATGCATCCAACGATGTATTTGTATGTTGGGTTTGTTATCGGTTTCTTATTCTATGTCGATCGTGTTCGGTATGTAGAAGTTGGAGTCCATCATGGAAGATCTTAACCCCAGACCCATCGACAATTGCATTCATTGGGACCAAAATAAACATGTTTCAGACGACGTTTGGAACCACATCGTGAGTATATTTTTCCATTGAAGCGTTTTTTTATTGGATCCTTCGACCATTGATTGTTTTATTATGTTTGTGATCATTCAATGCTTGTGATCGTTCTATGCTTGTGGTCGTTTTATGCCTGTGATCGTTTTATGCTTGTGATCATTCTATGATTTTTGATTTTATTTTCTTGAATATTAACAGGAGAGAGGGGTGCTTCTCTCAGATCAGGCCACGACTGTCTTGACCGGTTGGGACTTGAATCTTATCCAAAGACATTAGGTAGAGGCAGCTGGTTTCGGGGCCTTCATTCATCCCGAGCATTTCATGAGCAATGATGCATGCTTGTTTTTGGCCTTGGTGGAGCGATGGCGGAGCACTACCAATACATTTCACATCTCGATTGGTGAGGCGACGATCACCTTAGAGGATGTTCGTTTTATCTTGGGGTTGCCGGTGACAGGGAGACCTATTACTTGGTCGATCGGGAAAGGTAGTTCACAACAGGCGGGTATGAGAGAGTTTGGTGCTCGGTTCGATAAGGAGGGGCTTACTCGCGGTGGATTTAAGTTGGCGTGGTTACGAGACACATTTGGTACTCCACCCGTGGATGCAGACGACGAGACACTTTGGATCCACACCAAAGCATTTCTTCTCTACGTGATTGGAGCTATTCTCTTCCCCACAATGAATAAGAATATGGTGAATCATCGTTATCTTCGATTCCTAACCGACATGATTGAGGTCGGGTCTTGGGCATGGGGGGCTGCAGTTTTGGCATATCTATTCAGGGCATTGCATTTTGCCTCACGTAAAACTTGCACTTCTGTTCCGGGATGCCTAACATTGTTGCAGGTAAAAATCTCTTATTTCATTCCATTGAAAATGTCTTATAAAATTTATCATGTCTTAATTTCTCGTTTTTGTACGTAGGTATGGTCGTACGAGCGGATTTTCATCGGACGACCTATTCCGGTTCGTAAAACGAATAATGATTTGCCCCGGATCAAGCGATGGCGGATCGAGAAGATCGTCAAGAAGGATGGAGAGAAGACGCCACCATCTCGTTTTTTATCGTGGGGAGTTCAATAGGATGCAGGTATATACTTGAAAGTTTTGAGTTTAAGACGCATCATCGAATACTGTACGATTTTTATTTTGTTTTGAAAGTTTTGAGTTTTCGTTGTTTCTTGTGTTTAATGAGGACATCTTCATGGTTGTCAACGTCGTAGCTGGGACGGCTTATACTCTGCTGATACATGGGCCGATCGTGAAGTATCAGATGCCTGATAGAGTCATGCGGCAATTTTTTGGATGCATACAAGGCATTCCTACCCCTCCTGTGGATATGAGGGCCCTGAGATAGCCGCTCCACACGGACCCGAGAGATAAGTTTCGACAGGTAGATACGGCGGCACTACGATCGGATCACTTGATTCTTTGGGACGATTGGCAGGCATCATTAGATGTTGTTGTTACATCTACGGCTGAGGTCTTACCGTTGGAGAATTATTTTTCATGGTATAGACACATCACTCGATTGCGTATTCATCCACCAAACCCCAAGCCCGGACCAGTGTACGAGCCTCGCTCGTTATTTGATCAATACTGGGCTCCTTCCATCGTAAGTACCTTTTTCTTACTTTTTTCTTTAACATTTAACTTTTGTTCGGCTTGTATTGAATAATTTCAATATATTTTCCGATTACAAGCCATCGACATTTCGTCAACAGCATTAGAGAGGCACAGGTCCCCCTTCCTCACCATATCGCGGATCTACTTCCGCCGATGAATGCGCAGTACGAGGCTTTTATGGCCTCGCTTCTTGGAAGGAAGAGAAATGACGCAGGACCTGACGATATTGGACAGAGCATCCATCCAGATCGAATGGCATTTACATCTTTAAAGACCTCGAGAAGCGGCATGGATGTTTTTTCTGCCTTTTGCACAAACCAATTGCCTAAGTCCCTTGGATGGCCCTTAGGCCAACGATACACTGGCACGAAGTCAACAACTCTGCTATGGGGCTCTGCTAGGGATGCTGTCCGGGGTATGCACTCGGTAACCAATGAAAGCAGGGGACCCTCAGATAATGACATTGACGCCTGGAGAACCAGATACTCAGCCCTGTATGACCAATCTGTAGTCGCCATGGGATTGGTCCAGAGAATTGGCTCGTCGCTGCCGAAAGGCTGCCTATGCGATGAATGCTATGGCACCGCGACAGATGTGAGCTGCCTCTGAGTAGGATGGATGCTTGTCTTTGCTTGGTAGTGTTATATCTGATTGTAATAAGCTGAAAAGCACATTTGTAAACGTTCAATGCTTTTGGGTGTATAGGGATACTAATAATGCGGCACCCATTTTTGTAACCGATTTTTATGAGTCACAAGGAAGGTGAACGTTCAATGCTTTTGGGTGTATAGGGATACTAATAATGCGGCACCCATTTTTGTAACCGATTTTTATGAGTCACAAGGAAGGTGTCGTTTGCTCCCTGAATATGTACTTAACGCTTGTAAGTTTGACATAAAGCAATGAACTAGCCTCGATGAGCATTCGTCCAAAAGAAAAATCACTTTTTTTTAAATAACTATTGATTAATTGATTAATGAATGATAATGAACATTAAATATAGTATAAATTACCTAGAAGTTCTCTTTTTTCTTTTCTATTTACGAATAAATGGTACATATCTTTTTTTCTTTTCCTTTTTCTTTTTTTTTGCCCATCAGTTCTTTTTTTGAATTTAAACATATTTCTTTATTGATTTTCCTTTATTGCCTTTTGTCTCTTTCTTTCTTTGGCTATAATTCAGATCTCGTCTTTTTTAAATATAATACCCTAATTTTTTAACATATTTTTATAGACAATCAGTCACCTCGCCTCTCCTAACAGTTCCGCCGCTGCCTCCCTCTCCCATAACCACTGTGCCATCTCCACCGTCTCTCTTCTCCCACAACCACTGTGCCACCGCCGTTGCTATCATCGTCACCACAATGGTTTCCAACACCACATTGGTTTCCAACACCACATTGGCTAGGGTTTTGTCGTTTCCATAACCCTTCATCAAGGGGGTCCGGTCGTAAAGAAGCTCGTAGAGGAAGATGCGGAAGGTCCACTAGTCAACTGCGCTTCCATGATCTTCTCCTTTGATAATCTCGGGGACCAAGTACTCGTGAGTACCCACGAAAGATTTTGATCTGACTGACGTGGGCTCTGCCACAAGCAGCGAAAACAGAGGTTTGGCGGGTTTGGTTTGTTCTGGCTTTAGCTTTCTTGGTTTAGACCCAGGAGAATGTATTCTGGGTCTTGTTCATGGACACTGTTTTTATAGTTTGAGTGGAGATTAGAGTGATTTTTTTACACTGTTTTATAATGGTGCATGTTGTATTTGGGCACTGTTTTTTTTTTATATATATAGATTTGTTGGAGATTAAAATGTAGGTGTTTAGGCATTGTTTTTTAGACACTGTTTCAATCCTTTTGTGCACTATTTAGTATTTTCGGAGTTGTGACGATGGGTTTGGCCTAAATCGATTTTGGTGAAAAGCAGTACGTATTGTTTTTTGAAGAGTTATTTTTAAAACATATGTATTGTATTTGGATATACGAGCACTATTTGAACCGAAAACGACGACGGACACATGACGGCGACGACGAATAGTGACGACCAGTGGTGGTGTCATTTAGATTTTTAGGGTTTTAAGATGATTATTATAGATTGTAATCTATTATAATAAATCATTTTCATACTTTGGTTGAGGATAAATTAGATCATAATTTGAATTTTTAAACTAATTGGTAATAAAAACTTTACACTGACCTATTGATAATAAATGAAATAAAATGTAACTAATTTGTAAATCTTTCTTAAATGTATTGATATTGAAATTACCATATTGTAGTGGCATAGCATATTGGCATAACAATCGTATTATTTTTATACGATATCAAAATTATATAAAAAAATATTTGTACATGTATTTCTTTTCTTTTCTTTTTTTCTTTTTTTCTTTATTTTATTTTTTGATAAAATTGAGCACATTTTAAGTATATTTGTACTTAAATATGATCATAAGTAATGTGGCATGGAGTATACAAGAGTTAAATAATATGTACAAACTATAAACAGAGAAACATATAAAGTTTTATTTTTCATTTTTTCATAATTATTGATAAATGATGTTGATCATTAAATGCATTGATGCTGAAGTTAATATAGAGTTTTTAATGACATACAATAGTACGCCCAGTGGCATGGTATGCATCTCTGAATTTAGAATATATATATATTGATAAATTGATATATTGATGTCTTTCGAGGAGAGGCACAACAAATTGTATTCCGCAGATTGCGACAAACTATATGAAAACCAGTGGAAGTATATGATGTCAAAGATGTCTTACCTCGTCGGAAGTGTCATGAATGCATGAAAAACAAGTTCGATTACATCCCCCATTATAAAACGAATATCAAAGCTGACATGGTTAGAACAACTAATGGATTGATATGCCTTTACACCGATGGGAGGTTTACGTTGTCCAACCCTGCTACTCAGACTCATAGGAAAGTTCTGTGTCCGCATATGTTTGATGACAACCAATGTCGTATTTGGTTTGGTCATGATCCGCTTAGCTATGAGTGTATGACTATAAGGTTATACCCTTTATAACAGACGACATATTCGACACCTACAATTTTAAAGTCAAGGTTTATAGCTTTAACTCGGATACCCAAAAAACAGATCCAAAACGCTTGGTCAAATCAGTTATGAGAAATGTTTGTACTGAACTTGGTTTGTGGGCCTGAGCACGGGAGCCGAGACATTTATAAGCTGGACTGGTGATTTTTTGGCCCCGATCCTTGCACGAAAACTTACACGGACAAAAAACAAGAAACTTGGTTAGTCAGGTCTGAGGTGGTGATCCTCGGGGATCGGTTACGATGCCTAAGTCAATCTTAGTTCAGTAAATAGAAATTAATGACTAAGTAGGAAGTAGAGAATCTTTTTTTTTTTTTATAATAAATGAGGATATTTATAGTATATTATTCATCCTTCTTATGGTGTACACTTGTCATCACCTTAGAAGGTGAATGACTCAGCCATCCATGAGATGGCACTTGACCTTTTCTTATAGGCTCTTAACTTAATGGTGTTGGACTTTTTATTGGACCCTTATCCCATAGGATTTGTGTCCTTTTACACAACGCTTGCCCCCCAGGTCCCGAGGTGAAGAGTATAGGTCAGGAGCTCAATGAGATCAGGATCTCGGTCTCGGACCTTTGGACCAAGGGACCCTCGAACCCTTTAGACCTTGGGTGGTTTATTGATCGGAAGCCAAATGTTGTCCGACTCGGTCTCCTTCTGAGCATAAGTCTTTTCCTTCAAAAACCGCCCGAGTTGAGCCTTATCGACCTTGAAATTTGATGTCATTAATGATAACCTCATAATAGCGGAAGCCAAAACGTTGTATAGGAATCAGCATCATTAATGGTGACATCATAATGGCGGAGTAGTGATGGCTGCCCGGTGACATGTCGGCTTCCCATTGGGGCGTTCGACGGTTTCACCCCCAAAAGCCCATGGATTTCCCGACGATCTATATAAGGGGATGGTCCACCCCCCCTCTTCTTACTTTTCTCTCTCCTCATTTCTCACAAACCTCTGAACTCGGTGTTCCTTGTCAAAACTCGGCACCTTTTGTCCCAATTCGACGTCTTTTGCTTCCGAATTCTTCCTTCAAAAAGGGTAACAATGAATTCCCAAACTACTGACTATCAGTTTGAGGATAATGTCCCCCTATATAGGAAGCCTAGGTGTTAGAAAGCTCCTCAGCCCCTAGATGACTCCAGTGTGTCCATGCCTTCCATTTCGGGGAAGGGGGTGCTCTGATCCTCTTCTAGTTCGGAGGATGCTGAGTCCTAACCTAGGATAAATGACCGGCCTACTTCCTCTTCTTCTTCCGAAGGCAACTCCACTTGGGGAGGTGTTTCCGACCTCCCTGAGATAAATCCCGGAGCTACTGAAGCTCCCGAGGTCGGTATAGCCCCTGGGAATGCCCCCAAGATCGTGGAGGCTTCCCAAGTAAGGACCTCTCGCCTTGCTAAAATAGGTAAGGCCACTCGTGCCAACCCTAGGCATCCTTCAAGTCCCCGAGTCCTTCGAGTTCTATCTTTCTAGGGACAAACATAGGATTTTTACTCCTTTTGATGACAAATTTCTCCCTTTCTATAACGATACCTTGGGTGGGGGTTTTCGATTCCCAATTCATCTCTTCATGGAGTCGATTTTTAGCTTTATGGGTTTTTCTCCTTTTTAATTCACTTCCAACATAGCCTGACAGATCTCAACCTTTTATTTCACGGCTCTGAAAGTCGGGGTCCCGAAATTCACCATCCATGCCAGGCTTTTCTTTAATTTCTTCCATGTTAGTAAGAACAAGACTGGATGGCTGAGTTTGGCTTTCTTTCCCTACATGAAACTCGTGGACAAAATTCCCGAGGAACATAAGGGATGAAAGTCAAGGTTCATTCTGATCGAGAGGAGGGACGAGTTTCCATGGCTTTTCTCTACTCGATGGGTCGAGTCCTCGAATGTCAAGGCGTTGAAGAGACCTTGGTTGAGTCAGGACGAGACGGATGCCTATAACCTGTTAAAGACATGGAAGGAGACTTTGAGGGCAAAGCAATGTTCAAATATATTGACATCCTGACCGAGGAGGGAATGGTGGAGCATGGCTTTGGCGGGTTCTGACCTCGCTGATTCCTTGATTCACTGACTTTAGAGAGGTTTCTGACCAAGTCCATGACATTCTGACCGATAAGAAAATGAGGGAGCATGGCTTTGGTCGGTCCCAACCTCACCGATCTCCTGACTTGCTGACTTTAGAGAGGTTTTTGACCGAGTTCTAACTCTTGACTCTTTTCTTTTTTGCAGCTCCTGTGAAGATGTTGTCCATGACTAAACTGGCTGCCAGGAGGGCCTTGAAGCGCCCTGCTCCTACGTCGCGGGGGGGGGGCG
>JAOVYX010014870.1:0-46662 GCA_035668315.1 Drosera spatulata | reverse complement strand
CCCCCCCCCCCCCCCCCGGCTCTTACACCTACTGAAGACCCCCAGGTTGGGGTAGAGTCCCAGGTCAGAGCGGAGGCCCCGACCAAGGACATTCATGAGGCTCATTTGGCTAAGCATCCGAGTAAGACGACGGCCTAGAGGGCCCCAAGATCCCAGGTTCCTAATTTTTCTGCTGAGGCAGATGCTAGGGAGGGGTTCGAGGAGGTGCTCGAGGTGCCTCTCCCTCGTGCCTCCTTGGTCTGTTAAAGGCCAAAATATACGAAAAGATGGGAGCTCGGACCGTTTCCATTGAGCATCTCAAAGGCATCATTGATACTGTCTTCTTCCCGCCGACGCGGTGCTACCGACCCTATTGGTACTGTCATCCGAGGCTCTCATGCCCTCATCCGACTTTGAAGGTAGAAAAGCGATGCTGAGCATTGTTCTTCCCAACGACAAGGAATACTATGCTAAGCACGGTCGGTAGAGTTCGCCTCGCAAACTTACAATAACCTCTTCAAGGTAAGTATCTCCTCTTTGTTCAGTTCTAGACATTCGACTTAATTCCCTCCGTTCCTGTCTTAGCAATTTTCTTGTTATGCAAGCTGTATCTCGATGCTCTGAGTTGCCTCACTACTAGGAGGCGTCTACGAAGACGTCAAACCAGATGACGATCGAACTCAAGGCTACCAAGGTAGCTAAGGAGGAGGCAGTTGCTCAGCTGGCCGCAGCGAACTTGAGGATTTCTGGCCAAGTCAAGACTATTAAAGAGCTCCAAGCCACTCTCTTCCTCTAAAGTCAAAAGATTGTCAACTACTCAAAGAAGATGAAGGAGATTACAATGGATATACTGAGCTCAACAAAGCCAAGGACGCTGCTAAACCGGATTCTGCACAAGGAAGAAGCAGATCATGGTAGAAGTCGGGGACAAGGGCTTCAACTTGTGGTATGAGTACGCCTTCAAGGAGATCTTCGATTTTGAGGTGACCAACCTCGAGGTTACTAAGGAAAAGAAGATCTTGGCCGAGCTCCTCTACACTAGTCTTCTATCCTGCCCCGACAGGTGGGTTAATAAAGGTCGGGCTTTCACAAGGAGGAAGAAAAGACCTGGGAGGCGACGAAGAAGGAGAAGGAGGTGGCTGAGGCCTCATCCGACAAGGAGGGAGAAATCCGGACCTCGGGCCCTTTCGAGTAATTTTGGGTTGTAATTTTCAAGCTTTTGGAATTCGAACCTTGGGGGTCTGTCCCAAGGGATCCAATCCTTGGTACTTCAACTTTTTATTAATTAAATTTCCCTTTGTTGAACTCGATTTACCTTTAATCCTGCTTTGAGTAACTTTGGAACATTTAGCAGTGTTTAGGCCAATTCATCGAACTTCGACTTGACTACATTAAACTTTAAAAAGATAACAAGTTATAAGTCGGTAAAATGACTTCTTCAAAGTCTAATCTTGACTTTATAGGCTTTCCGATCTAGGTTTCCTTTACAGTTATCAATGGATAATAAACCTTAAGGTCGTCCCAATTTAAGGTCCTTGCCATTGGGTGTCTATTGAGCCTGGAGATCTTGTATGCCCCCCAAATTAAGACAGAGCTAACTCGGTATGGGCCCTCCTACTTGTCTATGAGTTTTTCCTTGACTTGGCAAGCATCAAACTCGGTCATTTTTAGAACAAGGTCACCGAGTTCGAAGCCCCTATTTTCGTATGTCTTTGTTGAAATACCAAGACACCTGCTATTGGTAAGCTCGAGCTCTTGTCAATGTGGCATCCCTTTTCTCTTCAATAGAGTTGAGTTCCTCCCTTATCAGATGAGGGTTCTTTTTAGACAAGAAACCCATCACCCTTGGGCTCGGATGTTCGATTTCCACGAGGACCATTGCCTCTATGCCAAAGGCCAGAGCATAGGGGGACTCGCCTATGGACTTCTTCGCGGTTGTTATGTATGCCCATAGTGCTCCCGGGAGTTCCTCAACCGACTTTCGTTTAGCCTCGAAAAGTCTTCTAGATAGGAATGTCTTGATTTCTTTGTTTACAGCCTAAACCTGTCTATTGGATTGAGGATGCTTGATTGAGGCGAATCTTTGCCCAATTCCAAGCTTCAGATAAAACTTTTCAACGTTTCTACTGGTGAACTGAGCTCCGTTGTATGAGATTAGAACTTGGGGTATACCAAATCAATAGACCATCGACTTCCTGATAAAATCCGTGGTAACTCGGTCAGTTATCTTAGGTACAACCTCGGCTTCTACCCACTTGGTGAAATACTCCACCGCCACTATCACAAATTTCCTTTTTCCTATTGCAAGGGAAAAAGGATCAAGGATATCAATCACCCATTTTTCAAAGGGCCATAGGGCTTCTATTATGGTGTGTTCTGAGGATGGTTTGTTGGTGACATCGACAGTTTGCTGACATCGGTCACAATGCTTCACGAGTTCGGCAGAGTGAGCTTGAAGAGTAGGCCAATAGTAACCCTGTCTTAAGCACTTCTGAGCAAATGTCCTACTTCCATGGTGATTTCCACACTCCCCTATGTGCAGCTTACCCAGGATGGCTAAGCCTTCGTCTCTTATATCACATTTCAGGAAGGGAGAGGAATATGCCCTTTTGTACAAACCATCCCCCATCATTAGAAACTCAGGAGCTTTTCGTCTCACCTTAAAGATAGCTCTTGGGTCTAAAAAGGGTTGCATCCGAGATATAAGCACGAATGTCAGGACGGATTAATATGTAGGGGTAGTGCTTGAGTCTTCTCAATCTCTTCTGACCTCGGGGCAACCACAACTTCGATGTAGTATCTGAATTTGTACGATTTCTCTCCCGTTTGGGCACATCGCCTGAGGTGATCGACTATCATGTTTGCTTCCTTAGGAATTTGCTGCACTTGAAGTATAGGAAGTTTCCGGACTAATCTTTGGGTTGCCTACCAATACCCTCTCATTTATCTGCTCAGCTACAGGCTTCAAGTCTGTGTAAGCTTCTACAACCGACGCACCTAAGTGCCTGATTAGCTGATGTCCTTAGATCAATGCTTCATATTCGACAAAGTTGTTGGTAGCAGCAAACTGGAGTTCTATAGCACAAGGTAACTCCCACCCAGCAGGGGTCATCAAGAGCACTCCTCCTCCTACCCCCAAGCATTTGATGACCCATATGTGTAGATTTTTGGGGTTTTATTGTTCCAAGCTACTCATCCTGGGTTGCTGAGTTTAGGGTACTACTGAACCGACATTGTACAAGGAAGTCGGCTAGAGCTTGTGCCTTGATAGTAGTTTTAGGCTCGTAACTTTCGTCATACTCGCTTAACTCAATGGACCATTTGACAAGTCTCCCTGAGAGTTCAGGCTTATGCAGCACTTATCTTAGAGACTGGTCGGTCACTACCACGATGGGATGGGCTTGGAAGTTAGGGCAGAGTTTCGATATCGTGTAATACTTTGCTTATAAAATAGATTGACTTTTGTTTGTTACCTTCTATTCGGAGCAGAACTACTTAGACCGCCTCATCTGAGGCAGCTGGGTAGATGAACAGCTTCTCCCCGACTCAGGCTTTGTCAGTAATGGCAACCTTCCAAGATAATCTCTGAGCTCGTCAAAGACTTCCTGGCAACTCAGGTTCCACTCCAGGCCTGAGGTTGCTTCCCTCAGTGCCTTGAAGAATTATAGGGTCCTTTTTGAGCCCCGGGACATGATTCTCCCGAGTGCTACTAGGCATCCTGTTAATTTCTGGATCTCTCTTTTAGTGCACGGGGGGTTCATATCCAAGATGACTTGAATCTTTGCTGGGTTGGCTTCAATTCCCCTACTGGTAATTATGTACCTAAAAAACTTTTCCAACTTCACACTAAAGATGTATTTGACCGGATTAAGGCACATTTTGTAATTCCTTAGGACCTTGAAAGTCTTCTTGAGGTCGGCTGTGTGGGTGGTCGACTTCAAGGACTTGGTGAGCATATCATCCATATAGGCCTCCATGGTTTTTTTCCTATCAAGAATTTGAAAGCTTTATTTACCAACCTCTGGTAAGTAGCTCCTATATTCTTTAGACCAAATGGCATGACCATGTAACAATAGGTTCTTCCTTCTGTGATTATAGCCTGAGAACGTGTCCATGAAGTAAGGAGTTCGTAACCTGAGGTGGCATCAACTAGTTAATCAATCCGGGGTAGAGGGTAATAATCCTTTGGGTAAGCTCTGTTCTGGCCAGTGACGTCAACACACATCCTCTGCTTTCCGTTTGCCTTCTATACCATGATCGCATTAGCCAACCAATCAGGATACGAAACCTCCCTAATAAAGTCAGTGCTAAGGAGTTTATTCACTCCTTCGGCAATGGCCTTGTTCCTTTCAGGTGCAAAGCTTCTTTTCTTCTACCTGACAGATCGAGCGCTAAGATCTACAAAGAAGATCCCTTTTTTGATCGATTAAACCTATCACCTTGGGATCAATCCCAGATATTTTTTCCGGTCCACAGGCAAAAATGTCTATGTTACTTCATATGAACTGGATCAGTTCTTCTCGAACTGATTTCTTAAACTCGGCTCCGATTCGGACCTTCTTCTCTTTGTTTCCCTTACTGAGAAGGATGACTTCAATTTCTTCCATCGGCTTTGGTCCATCCACTCGATCTCGAGGATCCAGATTAGGGGGAAAGGCTTCCCGAGTTGACCTCGTCCTTTGTTTGAGAGTGGCGTTGTAGCACCGTCGTGACTCTTTCTGGCTATCTTTCAAGATTCCTTCGCCATTGGGAGTGGGAAACTTCGTGCTAAGGTAACATGGCACCATGGCCGCCCTTAGGTCCACCAAGGTCGGCCTCCCAATGATTCCATTTTATACTAAGGGGAGGTCTATCACAAGGAAATCGACGGTTCGGGATGCAACCCTATCAGTGCTTTCATCACCAAAGATCATTGGGAGGGAGATGTATCCTTTGGGGAGCACCGAGTTCCCAGTGAGATGTACCCTGACCAGGAGGGTCTTGAAGGGCTTCAAGTGCTTATCCTCCAGTCCCATCTTCTTGTAGACAGAGTAATATAAGACGTTGGCCGACTAACCACTGTCCACCAATATCCTTTCCACATCAAAATTCCTGATATGGAGGGTAAAGACTAACACATCGTCATGAGAAAAAATGATTCCTGATCCGTCTTCCCGGTGGAAGCTGACTTCAAGATCATCTCGAGATCTTTTGGCCTTATACCATAAGTTTTTGGCGATACTGAGCTTAGCAATGCTAGAAATGCACATCGCTGGGGATGGTATAAAGCCTCCTGAGATCACATTGATCTAGGCCTTTGCTTTGTGCCATCATTCTTCCTGTGAGGTGAGCATGTCCTGTCCCGAGGTCTTTGTGACGACCTTTCCCTAGCCTGGGATTGGTCCATCACAAACCTTTTCAAGGCTCATTTTCGTATCAATTCCTCTATGGCATTCCTGAGGTGACGACATTCTTCGATGTCATGCCCAGAATCTTTGTGGTATAGGTACTACCTTGAGGTATCTCGGTTGTTCCCTCGAAAGTATTGCTTCTCGGGATCTTTTTGAAACAAATTCTCTTCCGGAGCTGCCATGAGCACTTTGGCTCGGGAAGTGTTAAATGGGATGTGCCAAGAGTAAGTCGGGCCTTTCTGGTCTTTCCATTCTTTCTTCTTCCCTGGTGGACTTTAGGGGGGTTGCTTTCTCCACGTCTGGAATGCACTTTCCTCCTATCTCCTGAGTTGGACTCCCCACTTGTTAGCCCTCTGAACCTGTCCTGAACTGTCTTCTCAGACTCGACGAACACGTGATGGCTTATCTTGGCCAACAAAGTGATGTATGTCCATGGTTGTTTTAAAATGAGGTCATACGTTAGATTCCTATTTTCCAACCCCCTTACCAATGCTCGCCAGATATTGGAGTCTTCGGCATTCTCAATGTGAACGACCTTCGAGTTGAACCTTTGGACATAGCTCCTCGGGCTTCCACCCGGCCTTTCTTCCATCTCGGAGAGGTGTTCTGAAGTCAGCCGGATCCTTTGACAATTTATGAACAAAGCAATAAATGCTCTTATCAGGGCTTCGAATGAGCCAATGGATCTTGGGTTGAGCTCATTGAACTACACTCGCGGTGGTCCTCTTAGTGTGGTCGGTAAGGCCTTGCAGATGATCCCATCCGATGCCCTGCACAGGTTCATTGAGGTCCAAAAAGTCTGGATATGCTCTAAGGGATCTCCCGTTTCGTCATAAGGCTCCATTGCCGGCATCTTAACTTGTCGTGAGGATCTCTCTATTGATTTCAGTCGTGAAAGGAGTTTCCATCTTGTGCCTACCTCATTCCTTGGGTCTTGAGAAGTCTCCTTAATCATCTATAAGAGTTCCTCGACCCTTTCCTTCAACTCCTGAGTTGGATCTGGAACTAATTCCATGTGCTTTGGTTCGTCTTGGAGACGGTTGCCTGCCGACTTCTAGTTGAGGAGAATCCTGAAATCCCCTGCATGAGTGACTGAATGGGAGTCCATATGTGTAGACTCCCCCTATCGCTCCTACGGAGCTTACTATCGGTTCACATGGTGCTTAAAGTCGGTCTGGGGTACCGCCCTATGGGGATCCTGAAGTGATGGGATCAGTTCGGGCTGAACAATAGGTCATGTCCCCACTTGGTTGATGAAGGTAGCCTTTGGTTCAGGAGGTCGGTCATCATTCTCATGATGGCTGTGGTGCGCTCCTCCATCTACAGTCAGAGTTAATTGAACATCTCAACTGTCATCGCTTTCGAATTCGCTCCGAGCCTCGTTACTTCCTCTTCTCGACCTGGTGGGGGAGCGTTCAGCAAGGGCAGTCTTTGTCGATCACCGCTAAAAATTATATTTTTTTTGTATCACACAAATTGAACCATTTTTGGATAACCAAGGCTTACTTGGATACGTCGATGGAAGCACACCTTGACAGACCGATGCTCTAGCAGCATAACTTTGGCTTCGAAAAGATGCTTTTATTCGAAGCCTCCTTATTACTTCCTTATCAGAGGAAGTAATCCCCATCGTCGTCAGCAAGAAGACAAGCCGAGACATATGGCTCCCATTTTCCATCGCCTTCTTCACCTCGTCTAAAAACATACTTATGTACCTGCATATGGAACTTCATGAATTGAAGCAAAAGGAGGATGAATCGAGATCTTCCTTTCTTTAGCAGGTCAAAACAATAGTTGTTGAACTTAAGGCCGCAGGTCACAATGCCTACATTGCAGCCTTCAACATGCACATATTTTGTGGACTAAAATCAGAGCTTCAACTAGTCATATCGTCCCTTCTCACCCTCACCACTCGAATCAGATATGACGACCTCCATGCCATTCTACTTAGTAATACGTTCCTTCAAGGAACGACGTTCGATAGAGTCACCATCTCTGATTGCCTCGTCCAACCTGCACAGTCGAGCTTCGACACTACAAAGCAAGACTAACGTCCTTCTAATAAGCAATCCCAACCATTTAGAGGTGGTCGGGGACGAGGCCATCAGGGAGGCCATGGAATAGGGGGACGACTTTACAGCTCCATATGTAATTGTATAAATCATACTGAAGATTGTGGATTCTATCTAAATGCATTGCCCCCTCAAGGATACCCACCACATACTAATCAACTGACCTAATAAGCAGCTGCTCACCACACCATATATTATCCCCAAACCCCAAATACTACCCAACCATCGCTTTTACGTACCCCAACAGGTTACCCAACGTCAAAATTGTCATGGTTTCCTGACACCAGCATAACACACCACGTCACTCCCGATTTATGGGGTCTCTCTCAATATGATACCTGCAATGGCAATGATCAAGTTTATCTTGGTAATGGTAAAGGGTTAGGTATATCACATATTGGCTCTACTACTCTCCCCTCTTCGTATTATTCACATGTTTTATCTAACGTTTCGCATGTTTTTAGAACAACTAAGCGACTTCTTTCCGTTAGCCAATTTGTCATTGATAACGATGTTTTTGTTGAATTTCATCCATCTCATTTTCTTGTGAAGTATTAGGCAATCAAGATCACTCTATTAACTCAATCATGCAAACGAGGCCTTCATGAACTCGGCAACGTTTATCCTTTCACTCATCTAACTTTAGTCAACAGTTGCACTTCCACCCTCTGGCTCCTTTATCGCCAAGGCCATCATCACGACTTGGTGCTCAAGCAAATGCTACAATATCCCAATATCCTTATTTCATCTTCCACTCTTCATCGGTTATGCTACGCTTGTCAATGAGGAAAGTCTAACCAACTCACCTTATCTCCACAAATAATTGGAGTTGTTTTCCTTTAGAATTGATCTATGGTGATGTATGAGGACTATCCTCTATACCATTATGTCAAGGACATCGACTTATCTTTCATTAATGGATGAATGTATCGAATGTTTATGACTTTACCTTTTGTGTCAAAAACCAGAAGTTTTAGCCACCTTCCAAATTTTCAAAGCATCTATCGAAAATATTTTTGAAAGAAAAAGTAAATCCGCTCAAACGGATTGGGGTGGCGAATTCTGTCTACGTCAAACATTCTTTCAACAACATTGAATTCGTCATCGTTTATCTACTCCTCACACCCATGTGCAAACCAGGTTCCATTGAACGGCGGCATCGCCACATCATTGAATTGGGACTTACTCTTCTTGCACACTCGAGCTTTAGCTATGGATATCGGAACCATCCCTTTGAAACAGTGATATATCTAAATAATCTCATGTCCTTGGCGACAACTAGCGGTCTCTCACCTTATCCATTTGTCTTACGTAAACCGCCCCACTATACCTTCCTTCGCATGTTTGGATGTCTATGTTTTTTGCTTCTTCGTCCATATAATTAACACAAGATGGATTATCGCCCCCTATAGTCCCGCTGATGTACGTGTAAACATATACCGTTTTCTTAGTCATAGTTACGCGTTTGTGTCGATTCTAGTCTTAGTTTGAGTCATTTTAGTTCCTTCTACTATTTAGAGCGTCGATACTGCCATATTTCTTATTTTTCTTGCAGAAGTGAAGACTTCGAAGTGTTTCTAATCGTGAGCTCCTTGGAAGGGGATTTGTAGCTAGTTAAAGTTTCTGGTTGATCTTCGAAGAGTTGAGACATGTTTATCATTTATTGGAGCTTTAAAGACGAAGTATGCATTTTTTTGGCAGAAACGGGCCGTGTAGATCAAGCACGAGCACGAGGCTTGCAACATAGAGTCTTGCAATGTATTGAGCACAAAACATGAGAAAAAGAGCACAGGCCATGTGCCTTGGCATGGGCCGTGTCTCACCCGCACGAGCTGTGCGCCCTTCCAAAACTGCATAATCTTATCTTTCTATTTTAGTGGGATTTCGATTGTTTTGTATTTTCGAAATATACCCACTGCTAACTCAAAAAGAAAGGATGAATTATCAGAGTTTTTCAACAGAAAAGAGGCTGGCACTGCTATATTTGGTCTTCTCTTGATGCTTTTGATAAGAGATTTATCACAGACGATTCTGATCTACGCTCTGTTGGTCCATCAATCATTGCGGGAATTGTATTCAGTTGTTTATAGGTCAATTGACATTGGTCGTTTGGTCTATACTCTTTTCCTAGTTATGCAGTGATGACTTTTTTTGATTGTTTGTTAAATTTGTCATTTCTATTCATAACTATGGTAGCATAAGACTTTAGTATGGTTAGTAGTTGAAACTTTTTCATGGATTTTATGAGATGTGATTCCTGAATTCAATGATTTCATGTTCGAGACTTATGGTATCATGTTTATATGTTGATTTATCTTCAATTACTTATTCAATGTATTATGATTGATCACCTTAATACATAGAAGAAGTACAGTCAAGCCACTCTTTTTTGGTTGATATCAGTAGCAAACTTATAGGTTAATGTCATTCTCTTTTGGTTAACCTATGATCATATGAATCTGAGCATGATATGACGTTAATCTGTGTTAGGTCAATGGCATGCGCTGTTAGAGAAATATTCATAATTCGACATATTTAGTCTATGTTATATTCTCATTTTGACATAGTATACTTATGTTAGTTTGATTATGACATGCTTTATGATAACCAATAGCTTACTTCGGTAACTCTCTTTTTGTCGTACTTAATTAAAACACCTATCATAAATGAACATGAGATGAAAATACTAGTCGATAATTAAATCCATAAAAAGTGAGAATTACAATTGTCATATAATTTATCAATTTTGATAAGAACTCTTTTCAACAAACAAAAAAACATAAAATTCTTTAGTTAATCCATCTTTTTTATTTTTGCTCTTTTCTCCAAAAAACCAACTCCTACCCCCCTGGCGCGTGCAAAAATTTATAGAAAATTATAGATCATCAATTTAATTCGTAAAGTTTGAAAAGACCGTTCTCTATGGGATCGACTCGTGCTTGTCACTACTATATTTTTAATTGTAATTGTGTTTTGTAAAGTAGTATGATTGTTTCAATTCCTAGTACCTTGCAACGGATTCTATCACCTGCACATGCTGGTTATCGATGTCTTGATCTCTCCTTTAATCATAGTTATATTACACGATACGTTCATTTTGATGAAACAAATTATCCCTATCAAAAATTTGCAAACCCATAATCTGTATCCATCACTAAAACCCTTCACTCACTGTGGGCCGCCACCTCTCTATTTTCTACTCCCCCCATGAATCCACCTAGGCTCAACCCATACTCTCCTCTTCTCCACCCAATTTCTCCTGCGGCCCAAACATAAACCCCACACCCTAATTCATTACCAGCCTAGCTAAATTCACTTCATAAGACATGTTCAGATTTGCTCCCTTATAATGTGACATAAATGCTACATAAAAAGGTCACATAAAATGTGACAAAGGAATGTAATGAAAATAAGTTTGTGTAGAAACTGGTGTAAGTGAAACTAAGGGAGGAAAATGATTGTTTCGAAACCTTTTTCCATATTGGTTGTGTGGGAAGTAGAGTGAGCATATATAAACGCTTCTCCACTACTTCTCTCCTGAATTAATTGATAAGGCAAATAGGCTTTGTAAACACACACACACGGACGCTGGGCCAGTTTCGGCTTAGGCTTGGGCTTGGCTTTGGCTTTGGCTTGGGTAAATGATGCTCGTAGAGCACCAAACATGCGTATATTATTTTTGGAGAAACTTAGAACTAAATTTCTAAGTCTTTTGTGCCTTAAAGTGTGTCAAGGCAAAATATCCTAAGTCACGGCCCATTACAAGAGTAAGTTCTAAAATGTTGCTTAGTAACGGGCCGTTACATCTTGGTCACGGCCCGTAACCGAATTTGCCCCAAAAAGCTGAGAGCGAACAGCATTAGTAACGTCCCGTTACAAGGCATCACGGCCCATGACAAGGCCTGTATGCCCATTACAATGCCCTATAACGGCCATGACATTATGCAGAGTCATTTCTAATTGAATTTTAACGAATGCTCATGCCTTTAAATGCACCTATTTGTCATGGAGACGAATTCCTTTGGGTTTGGAATGTATTTTACTATAAATACTCAACCCTAATCACACTCCAAATGTGTGAGAAAGTGTTACTAATCACCACAAACATCATTTCTTCACTTTGTAAAGGAAATCTCCACCATTACAATACCGATTTCTCTCATCTACTTCAAAGCAGATTCCAAGAGAACTTCTCCGGGGTCGCTTCTTGCAGTGCCCAATGAAAGACTTAGTTGTATCCTAGAGGGTTGTTCGTCGAGATCCCAAAACGATCTTTGGATTATCGAAAAGAGGACGGATAAATCTTTAAAGAGAGTTGAATACAATGCCTTTAAGTCTTCAATCTCATTATACCCATTTTCTCATTACATCGTTCTATTTGATTTATGTTTAATCATATGTTGCATGTTACCAGCATTGTTGGAACTTTTATCTCTTCCCTTATTCCCTCTTCATAAAAATCATTATTCCTAACAAGACATAATTCCATCAACTCTCACTCTATTTAGCCTACAATCTGCTCATAATCAGGCAACCCCTCCTCCATTCGGCATCAAGTTTGTCTCTCCAACATACAAAATCCACAAAATAAGACCACAATAACCACAACTCCATCATCAGCAACCCATCAACACACCCAACAAAACAACGCCTCTTTAGACCCACCACCTCGGTCCATCGTCTAACCATTAGCAACTCTACTCACAAGACATCCTCTCCCGACAACAATAATTCCACACCTCTGAAAAAATCATCTATTTTATACTAGACACTCAAATTTCACGATTGGCCCATGGCCATGACTGATGAGTATTAAGCTCTCATTCATAACCACACCTGGTCCCTTGTCCCACGAACTCCTCACATGTATCTCATTGGTTCCAAATGGGTGTTCCGTATTAAAAGAAAGACCAATGGTTCCATAGAGCGATACAAAGCTCGACTCATCGCTAAAAGTTATCATCAATGTCCAACCAATAACCATTTGTACAGTCTTCTCAATTGCAATCTTACATGGTTAGCCAATACAATAACTCAACATCACTAACGCATTCCTCCATGGGAATCTCTCAGAAGTGGTTTGTATGACCGAACCTCCGTAATTCATCATTCCTTAATATCCCAACCATGTTTGTTGACTCCATCGTTCACTTTATGACCTAAAACAAGCACCTCGAGCATGACTCCACCGTCTTTCTGTATTTCTACTTCTTCTAGGATTTTGTGGCTCTCAATACGATCCATCCTTGTTCATACTCAATCTCGAGGTTTTGGTCACTTGTCTTTTTATCTATGTTGATGATATTCTTCTCACTAGAAATGATCCCAAAGTCATTCCCACTCTTCTCTCTTAACTTTCCTCGACCTTCTCCGCTAAGGACCTCGGCCTATTAAGCTATCTTATTTATCTCAGGCCAAATCTCATCTCATGGAAATCTAAGATACAGCATACAATAGTATATTCCTCAACCAAAACAGAATAGACGTCACCTGCAAACACCACTGCCGAGATTATTCATCTCAGTCGCCTCCTTCATGAGTTTGGTTTTCCATTAGCTATAGCTCCTACACTATGGTGTGATAACCTAGGGGCTACCTATCTCGCAATTGATTGATTTTTCCATGGTCGCATGAAGCATGTGGAGATCGATTTTCATTGCATTCGTGATCATGTATCTAATTGGTGCCTCCAGGTCTAATTTATTTTCGCCTATAATCATCTTGCAAACACGTTGACAAGCCGCTCAATATCACCCCCTTCGAAGAGCTTCATGAAAAGATGAAGATTCAAGCCTCTCAACCTTCATCTTGCGGGGGTGTATCTAGACAAGAAGATACTAACAGCTAGATGATCATCACGTATCTCGCTATCCATATTTAACCTTCACAAGAAGGAAGAGATCTCCTTACTTTTAGTTAGTGCACTTGTATTTATTCAACTTGTATCGGTTCATTCTAGAAAACACATCTCTTCTTCTTTGAAATTCAAGAGGAAGAGAGCTTGAGATGGAGTTGAACGTAGGACAGTCGTTGCTGGAGGACGCCGAGAAGGAGAAAGTTTTGTATGCTTTATATTCGTTGTCATATGATAATTGTATTTATCGACTCCAATCATTTAGGTTTTATGCATTGGTTTACAGTTTGAAGATTTTATATATGTTAAATTGTTTGAGCATGTTATGTGGATCCACGATATAAATTCAAAAACACATAAGATTAAAAAAGAACTGGAGTGAAGGGATAAAACTGTATGAAGGGTCCCCTTTTGGTGTTTGAAGTTTGATTAAGATAAAATAAAGTTTGATTTATTCTTAATTAATTCCATGAAGTTTTGGTACTAGTATTAAATCAAATTCAATTAAACATCATTGAATCGAAAGTGAATAGTCTAGATTATAGCATATAATGTGAACACCTTCATTTTCAAATAACTATAAATTAATTCATATCAACAATCCTTTTTTCTAAAAAATTGATTAAGAGGCTTTCAAAATAAAGCCTTCTCTTTATGATCGTTCGAATCAGGTGTTGAATAATGCAAGAATTGATGGCTATTGCTTCTCCTCAAAAAAATGATCTAGCATTCAGACATATGACTTAGATGTTGTTTTCTTTGTTAGTTGGCTTGCAAGAATCATGTTCGTTGTATGTAATACGTAACATAAGGGATATTAATTAAGATTCTTGTGTCTTGTGCAGATCAGATATAGAAAATCATGACCCTTTGTTATTTGCTTATGTTTTCAGGTGAAAAGGCTATCTCGGTCTAAATAGACTTATTTTGTTCAGCAAAATTACAAGAGGAAAAATTAGAATTGTTAGTAGAAGGAGAGATCAAATAACCGTTGTTGTATATGTTGTATGGGGTAAGCACAATTAGCGATTATTCCAAATTTAGAGGTCCCTGAATGTGGGACATCCAACTTATTCTTGTCCTATGTTATATTAAGAACGAGCCAATGCAATGGGATTTTCTAGACCTCTAAATCAGCCTAGGCAGATTCAATAAGCAATAATTACAATGAACCATGGAGGAACCATCCAAATTTTTGATGGAGAGGACAAAATAATGCTCCTGTCATACCCCAAAAATTTTCTCTTGAATTTTATCCAATTCAAAACCCACCCACCCCCAATAATATCAATCAAGGCATTTCAGGTGCTATGTCACTTAAAAAAATGATAAAGACTATGACTGCGACACAAATGGAAATACAAAGGGATAACTAGAATTTCCAAAGGGGAGTTAGTAACTTTCAGATTCAAACCCAATCAAGAATCTAGAGCATTAAAAATTCAAGTCGGCCAACTTGCATATGAAGTTGAAGGCTCAAATGTAAAACAAAGTACCTTCTCAACCACTTAATCCTTGAGAAAACGTGAGCTCCATAACTCTGAAAGATGAGGATATCTCGAGTGACATTAACCGTGTGAGAAATCAAGATCCTGGACTGTTTTCCATTTCTTGCATGATTAATGATTAAGAAGTTCCGGATTGCTTGCTTGATTTAAGAGCCACAATCAATATCATGCTGTTATCATTGTATAATTCTCTAAATCTTGGAGCACTTGAAGCTAAAGATATGATTATTCACTTAGCTAATGAAAGTGTTGTTCATCCTGAAGGAATGGTTGAGGATGTATTCATTAAAATGGGTTGTGATAAAAATAACAAATGATCGCAACGGTTCTTCCAAGTTATTTTCGGTTATATTAGGAAAACCTTTTATGAAACTGACAAATATTGTGATTGATGTTGGTCTTGATACTCCATATACAAAGTACGACGATAAGAAATATGTCTAAATATGACTAATGCGTGGAAGAATATTTCTCACGAGTTGTATTTCAGAATGGGAATTTTCAATGAAAAGGAAACATCAGAGTCAATGGATTTGGATTTTGAGAATGTGGTTGATGAATTTTTAAAGAAAAAATTGCACATAACCCCGCTGAACTATCGCTCGGGAGCACTTAACCCCTCTCCGTCTAAGAGGGTTAAGTGCAAACGTTTGTTTTGTCGTTTATTTTCCCATATCACGTACCAGAGAGGCTGTTTCACTTAAAAATATAAAATATTTTTTTTTATCAAAATGTCCTTATTTTTCCTCCATATAAAACATACTCCCAAACTACATCTAACCCTAAATTGATTGTGAGCTCCATCCCCTTCTTCTTCCCCTTTGTTCTTCTTTATTTTAAATTCTCATACCTCCATCGACAAATTAACAATGAGCTTGACTCATTCAATAACTGGAGAAGACAACACAAGTGTGATTCTGACATATACTCCATAATATTGTCATTATAGCAAGTTGGCAACTATCAAGATTGTGGGATCCGATAGACCAAGTCGAGGAAGGCTATACTTCAAGTGTGATGTTTGTAAGTTTTTGGTTGATGTTGTCTTGCTTGTTCGGGGTTTGATACCAGAGAAACAGAGAATGATGAAGCAGTTGAAGGCTATCGGGGCTTTCTTGTCGATGTAGATATGGATGTATTGAGGTTGTGAATAAAGTGAAGACATTAGAGTTATGTGTCATTGCAATTATAATTCTAGAGGTTTTAGCTCTGATTATGAAGTGATAATCTTTGTTGTACTACTGAAACTATGTACTTGATCATATCGTTTGTTGAATGAAATTGGGCATTGAATGAAACTGGTTTTTTTTGCAATTACGAATGTCTTAAATTTCGTGATGTACACGTTTCAGGATCGATGATATGAGTGGTCCTAAAACAAAATAAGAATCAATTAAATGTTGAACATGATTCCATAACTGCATTGTTAAATGATGAACATGATTCTTGACGAACATAAGCAGCATAACCAAGTCAAGGGAAACAAAAGCATTCTAGCAACGACCATATAAAGGGAAAAACATTCCAGTGATAGTTTACATAATCAAAACAAGGGATACATAAAAGTATTGAACTAGATTCGATTAGTACATGAACTGACATCTTATGCATGATACATAACAACCTTCAAACAAGGTTTATTAGGGTGTTACATAACGAAAAGGGATTCCAACTTATGTTCATACATAACAATCCAAACAAAAAACAAACAACATGCATAAGTGAAAGGCAAGACCTAAATATATCGATCCCATAGCTGTGGTTCATCCAACCTGAACATCCCAAGATACCTTGCTGTGAGACTAGAGAGGGAGGGGGGGGGGTTGAATAGTCTCCCTTTTCGAGCTTTACTATAAAACTAACAAAGGTTAGTTGGACATTAGAGTTGTTCTTAACTTACTGCAACTATGCGGAACCTTACTGCAGTAACGTTAGTTCCTTTTAGCTTACTGTTGGTTGAAGTTGATTAACATTAAGGTTAAATATAATAAAAACCAATATGCGTGCTATCGTAGGCACGTCAAATTAGAATTCATGTGCACTCACTTTCACTCTAAGAATATAAAATTAATGCAGTAGTGGAAGTAAGGGTCGAACCCACAAGGACAGTCGCAATATTGTTTATCTTTCTTTAGTCATGATAAAGAACTATTACAAATATGAAAATTAAGGTTTTGGGGGGGGGGGGGGGTGTTCGTTTGTTGCAAAAATATTCTTAAAAAAAATCTAACTAGCTAGAACAGAAACTAAGATAAAGTTGAGATATAGAAGAGTTTTCTTAAGTTGAGAGAAATGTAGGGACGATGGTTGAGTCATTTCAAGTCACCTAGATCAATCATGGATGTTTCTGAATTCTAGATGTGATGATTAACATGGAATGTCTGTAATGAATTTTGGCTTAATTCACTACCGTCCTTAGCTTCTAACTTCCAATTAGCTCGGATAGTTAAACTAACTCAAGAGATCTAAATCATTTCAATTAGCCCAAACATGATTTGAACAAAAGAGTTGAATCATAACACGGAACTTATCATTCATAACAATCATAGCAAGTAACTTAAACTAATCATGTTACATGCATATGAAACCATTGATTGTATATGACAATTAGCTTAAATCATATTATATCAATTAGCTACTAAACAAAACCACTTAGCGCGATTATATCTTTAAAATACGTATTTTAGGGGATCAATCTAGCATACACATGTTATATGATGATTTTAACAGGTTTCATGCATCAATCCTTCATTAAGCACCTCTGGTTTGTGTTACATGCTTAACATCTCATGATCTAATGACTTCAAAACTCATCAACACATCCCTACTATCGATCTACTCATGCATAATCATGGTATAAAACATGGAATTAAACAAAACAACGTAAATAATCATTCTGATCAGTTTGACAACTAAAGAACAAGTGTGTTACAGTGCTCGTAGCGTTCCAAATCAAATCCAATGAGTTTCTATGCATTGCGGATCAAGACTTCGTCAATTCCTTCTCCAAAACCCGTCTTTCATCCTCTAGATCGTCTCTGCCTCCCTGAGCGTCACCTCTTCTGTTCTCTACTTGGAATAACCCTAGGAGGAGTATTTATAGGCGAGGGCTTGCAATCAAATCGATCCGACGGCTGAAACTCATCATTTTGCATCTGGAGTATCGTCGCGGCCACGACCAGGCCTGTCGCGCCCGTGACTGGGGTCGTCGCTCCTGCGACAACCATGTGCCCGCGACAGTTGGTCGTTCCCGCGACACAGGTGTGCAGTAAACTAAAATCCTAAACTAAAAATACTAAATGACGTCCAAAAATCCTAAAAACTTATACATGATATCTCAACATACTAATCTAGCTAAACGTTATGAAACATCGCCATAAAAACTCCCGAAGCATGTGCAATGGCGATGAAACATGAAATGCGGCTTTTTGAGTTCATGGATTATCATTTTCTTCATCCTTCTTCATTTTTTCTCCAAATTCCAAGCCAATCTGTCAAAAAACATGAAAGCACAGCAGTACCAATATTCCAAGACAAAAAGACACTAAAAATGTAATTCAGACAATACAAAAAGGAATAAAACAAACATTTAGAATAAAGAAATGATGTGGGTTTTAATAAACATCAAAGCAACAAAGTAAAAACACAAAGGTTTTTATACTGGTTAGAGTATATAGATAAAATACTGTTACATCCCTTACTCCAGTCTTCCCTTGATTATCAGAGTGATAAATCAAAAGGATAGGACTACGTGTGATTTTTAGGCTCACAATCAACCTGTAACATCACAACGAGAAAATGACAATACAAACCGATTATAAGATCTTTCCTTCTCCTCAACAGGACTCAGAACAGCCTCCTGGAATCGTTTGCCTAACACTAGTGCTATTCAATACTGTCTTCAATAGTTAGCTCAGATCTTCAGCTATCAACTTCTTTTTCAGCTCACTTGAAACCTTACTGCACTTGTCTTTTCATAGCAAAGGAGATTCAGCAGTTCAAAGGTCTTGAAATGTTGGGCATTGTCTCTATATTTATAGGCAACCCCAAATTTCTAACCATTGTTTAATTTGTCCTTTCTTGAAAACGTTACTTTCATGCCATCCTGACACCATATTCATCGATCCATGACCTCTAATTTTATCTGAACCCTTCTGTAGTCCCCAGTCTTGCTGCTCCTCAGCCTCGCTACAGTAACCTCACAGAAGAAATTCAGGATCAACCTTCCTTTCATCAAAACCCTTCTATTAACCCCATTGTCCTAGCAGTTTTTATTAGGGTCATATTCTCTCCTCTACAACCCCATTTTGTTGTGGTATTTTAGGTGTAGAAAAGTTGTGTCTAATTCCATTGTCATTGCAATACTGACCAAAACCATATTGATCAAACTCAGTTCCATGATCACTTCGTATTGCAATGACTTTCAGACCCTTTTCAATTGAAATTTATCTGAGATGTCTTGTTAACACATCACATGTGTCACTTTTCTTGTGTAGGAAGAATACCCATGTGTACCTAGAGTAATCATCTACAACGACTAATGTATATTTCTTCCTGTTTAGACTTTCAACCTCTACTAGATTAAATAGATCCATGTGCAATAGCTCTAGCACCCTTACTTTTTTGGTCAATATTGATGCTTTTGAAATTTGCCTTTGTTTGCTTGTCATGTTGGCAAGAGGCGCATAGCTTGTCCTTACAAAACTTAGCTTCTGACAAGCCTCTAACTAAGTCCTGAGAGGCAAGTTTTGAAAGATTTTTGAAGTTTAAATGTGTTATTCATGTGCCAAAGCCATGGCGTCTTTTCTATTTCATTTGTGTAGAAGCCACCACGGTAACCACCAGGAAGAGAAATGAACCTGAGATTGATTCCCTTAGCGCCTGTCATACTGGGTGCTTACCGAAAGAGGGGAATTGCACGTAAGAAAAGGTCAAATCTTTGCTATTCCAGTTAGGCTAGGTTACCAACCGAAGGCGCAGCGAGCAATGAAGCAATGACAACTTCAGTACTGCCGGATTCGACTTTCTTTTTTTTTTTGCATAGGAAAGTACAGAAAGTCTCGAAAAGAAGAAAGCGAGGGTTGGGGAGCTTTGAGCTAGGCTTCTGCTACTATGGGCGAATGGGAAAGAAACGACGGCAGGATTGGATATGCATTTAGAAAGAAGAATCTTTGATACGGATTTCTGAACTTGTTTTGGCAAGAGAGGCTCGCAAACTAGGGAAAGACGAAGGGGTTCACATTTTCTATGACGAAGAGGCTCGCTAAAAGGTAGGATATTTTGAGACCCTTTCAGAGTCTCAACCTTATTGGTAGAGGATGGTCTGGTGGATTGAGACTTCGTAGAAGTCTCACTCTTACTACAAGAGCCCAAACCAACTCTAGAGTTCTTGGCCTGAACAAAATGAATTTCCTTGAAATCCTTTGTTCTTCCATTTCACTTGTTAATCTGAAGCTTGAGTTCCCTATTCTCATTTCTGAAGTGTATCACCTCAGCTTCAGTGACTTCAAGAAGTCTAGAGGTAGACTTAAGTTCCTCTTGGACTCTTTGAGAATGGAGTTGGAGTTTGTCAACTTCAAAAGCCTTTTGATTGGCTACTACAAGCTCATCTCTCAATCTGTTTCTCTCCTCCATGAGAACATTAAAGTTTCGATTCATGTTATAAGTTTTCTCAATGAGTTCGAGAATAATTTCCTTCATCTCTTCTTTAGAGATGGTATCAATGTCAAGGTCATATACCTCGTCACTGTTTCGAGCTATGAGGCATATGAGTGACTTTTGAGCTCTGGATGGGGCTTCTGAGGCTGCATCATCATCGTCTAACTCTATGTCACTCCATGTTTCTACAACAAGAGCCTTCCCTTTTCTAGAGGACCTTCTTTGGGGTTGCTGCTCAAATTTTTTTTTCCTTTGCAGCAGGGTTGTTGGCGGGTTTCCTATACAGAGCAACAAAGTACCCTATCTTACCGTAGTTATAGCATGTGAGCTCAGACTCCCTCGGTACAGGAGAGTCTTTGTTAGGCCTTCCTGTCTTTTTGAAATATTTTTTGAATTATTTGCTCAGCATGGCTAACTCCTCACTTTTGACATCTGACTGTGAGTCAGAGGACTCTTCTGCAGCAACCCTTTCCTTTGAACTTCTAATTTGAGCTTTAAGGGGGATGTGCCTTTTGTGTTGGTCCATCACCTGATTCTTTCTCTGCTCGATCTCTAAACTGTAAGTCAGCAAGAAACCATAAAGATTAGAGAGAGTGATTTGGTATATTTCCCTGAACTCCCTTATTGCACTAACCTTTGTGTCCCACACAGGGGTGAGACATCTCAGGAACTTCAAGTTAACCTTTTGAGTAGAAATGTTCCCCCCAAGGTCCCTCAAAGTGTTGAAAAGAATATTAAATCTGTCAAAAAACTCTATCAGCGTCTCATTTTCAGTCATCTTTATAAGCTCATATTGTTGAATGTGAAGATTCAGCTTGTTTTCACGGATTTTATCCGTCCCATTATTTCCCAGTATCAAGGCATCCCATGTCTCCTTTGCAGATTTGCAATGTACTACTAGTTCAAGCATATCACTGCTTAGGGAATTCACAATAATCCCTAAGGCACGTCTGTCAACCTAAATGAGTTCCTTGTCTTCCTCAGAGAAATTTTTTTCTATTTGGGAATAAGCTTTCCTCCATCATTTGGATCCATAGAAGGACCCATAAGGATGAATCTCCCTTCAAGAATAATCCTTCTCATTCTCTCATCAGTTTGGTCAAAGTGAAACATCATTCTAGAAAGTGAAACATCATTCTAGCCCCAATGACTAAACTTATGATCCTTGAACAGTGGAGGGTGGACATCATAGGGGATGAACACTTTACTTGCACCTGGCATGCTTGAAACACAGATTAGTAACTTCTTTGCAAGCTAAATCAAAGTACAGTTTCTTTCCAAAAGCTATTAAGTCCAGAAAGATTGGGTGGGTCCGATACCAATTGAAAGTCCCAAGATAACTTGCTGTGAGACTAGAAGGGGGGGTGAATAGTCTCTCTTTTTTGTGTTTTATGTCAAACTAACAAAGGTTAGTTGGACAGTAGAGTTGTTCTAAGCTTACTGTAGTAATGTGAAACTTTACTGCAGTAACGTTGGTTCCTTTTACCTTACTATTGGTTTAAGTTGATTAGCAGTAGGATTAAATATAATGAAAGCAGCAAACTAAAAAACACAATGGTTTTTATACTAGTTAGGTATATAGCTAAAATATAACTATATCCTTTACTTCAATCTTTCCTTGATTATCAGTGTGATAAATCAAGAGGATAGCACTATGTGTGATTATTTTAGGCTCACAATCAGCCTGTCACTTTACAGCGAGTAAATGACAATACAAATCGATTACAAGATCTTTCATTCTCCTCAACAGGACTCAGAACAGTCTCTTGGAATCGTTTGCCTTATACTAATGCTATTCAACTCTGCTTTCAGTAGCTGACTCAGATCTTCAGCTATCAACTTCTATCTCAGCTCACTTGAAGACTCACTGCACTTCTCTTTTCAGAACAAAGAAGATTAAGCAATTCAAAGGTCTCAAAATCTTGGGCATTGCCTCTGTATTTAGAGATAACCCTAAATTTCTAGCCGTTGTTGAACTCGTCTTTTCTTGAAAACGTCACTTTCATGCCATCCTGCCATCATATTCACTAACCCGTGATCTCTGGTGTTGATGCAGAAAAGTACGCTAACACAGCACAAAAGACAATCCGTGACCTCAGACTTCATCTGAACCCTTCTGTAGTCCCCAGCGTTGCTGCTCTCCAGCCTCGCTACAGTAACCTCACAGAAGCAATTCAAGATCAACCTTCTTTTCATCTGAACCCTTTTTTTGACCTCAACCTTACTGTCCTCAGCCTTGCTGTAGTAACCTTTGTCAACCAAAAGCAGTCCAGGATCAACCATTCCTTGCTGCAGAAGCCCAATGCCCAACCCTTACTGTCTCTTTACTCATGATCTTAATGTTGTCAGTCTTGCTACGTTCCTAGTTTTCTTGGGCCGTTTCTTGACGACAAACAACTTGGGAGCCTGATTTTTCTTGAACTTGTCGGGATGTAATGATAGAAGAAGATGTGCAAAGTACTCTGTCTTCATAATACAAAACGAGTTAAATTAGTGAAGGAAAGATAAAACCAATAAAAAAAGGTCGTTCCATGTAGAAACTCACCACATATTTGGTTTGTATGGTATACATCTCCGCTACCTTGATGCAATCAATATCCTCGTACATAGGATCAAGAAGATGCACAGTCCATTTACCCACATTAAACACGTACATGATGAAACGTGAGTCGATGCACATCGGAATCATCACAAGTGAAGCACTGTGGATTGGAATTTAACCTTCACTTCTCACATATGTGAAATGACAAGATCGAATGGTGGTTATATCTTTCGGGACCTCGAGGAGCGACATGGATTTTTTCTGTGCCTTCTGCGCAAATCAATTATCTAAATCCCTTGAGCACATTTGCGCAAATAGACAACTCACAATATAGACCCCATTTCTTTGGCACGATGGCCTCGAAATCATCAGCCTAGCGTATACGTCAATCACCCCACCAAATAACCACTAACCAGGAGCAAGTGATTTCAACTTATATGCATCCATCATTGTTGTTTGTAACAACACAGGGTTTGTATCTGTTGTTCTTATTCCCTTAAGCGTTTTTTGTTATGTAGAGCTTCAAATCAACCATGGAAGATCTTAACCCCGGACCCATCGACAATTCCATACTTTGAGACCAAGCATGTTTCGGACGATGTTTGAAACCATATCATTAGTACATTGTTTATTGTGATCGTGAATTGAGTATTTTCGTGAGTATATTGTTTCGGTCGACATTTAGAACCATATTTTAGGGTTCCAAACGAACAAGAATTGAGTATATCGTGAATATATTATTTCGTGAGTATATCGTGAATTGAGTATATTTTAGGGTTGTCATCGTTTATTGTTTGTTATATTTTTTTTATCGAAGCGTTTTTTGTGATCGTGATGGTGTGTATTTTTTTATTGTATTTTCATGAATATCGACAGGAGAGAGGGATGATTGTCTCGGATCAAGCGACGACTGTCTTGACCAGTTGGGACTTGAATCCTATCCAGAGACATTAGATAGGGGCAGCGGGTTTCGGGACCTTCATCCATCCTGAGCATTTCATGCACAATGATGCATGCTTTTTGTCGTCCTTGGTGGAGCAATAACAGAGTACTATCAATACATTTCATTTTTCGATTGGCAAGGCGACGTTCACCTTGGAGTATGTTGGTTATATATAGGGGTTGCCTGTGACAGGGAGACCTATTACTTGATCGATTGACAAATCACAACAGGCGGGTATGAGAGAGTTTAGTGCCCGGTTCGATATTCGCGGAGGTTTTAAGTTGACGTGGTTATGAGACACATTTGGTACTCCACCTGTGGATGCTGATTACGAGACGCTTTGGATCCACACCAAAGCGTTTCTTTTCTATGTGATTGGAGCTATTCTCTTTCCCACAACGAACAAGAATACGGTGCATCATCGTTATCTTCGGTTCATAGACGAGATGACTCAGATCATGTCTTGGGCATGGGGGGCTACAGTTTTGGCGCATCTATTAAGAGCATTGCATTTTGCTTCGCGCAAGACTTGCGCTTTTGTTCTGGGATGCTTGGCATTGTTACAAGTCGCTATTCTTTTACGTTCATAGTTTGATTAAAACTCTCGTATTTGATTGAAGTGTTTTAAACTCTCCTATTCATACGTAGATGTGGTCGTATGAGCGGATTTCCATCCGACGACCTATTCCACTTCGCAAAATCAAAAATGATTTGCCCCGGGTCAAGTGATGGCGGACCAAGAAGATCTTCGAGAAGGATGAAGAGAAGACATTAAGGAGGCAGTCTTGAACGAAAAATCCGCATCATCATCTTGTTTTTTATCGTGGGGAGTTCGATAGGATACAGGTAACTATTTGAAATTATTTTTTTTATCACCAAATACTATCATATTGTTATTTTTCGTTGATAAAATAAAACCTAATGGTCTCTTTATGTGTTGCAGAACACTGAGTTCACTTGGAGGCCATATGCGCAGTTTGATTATTTGTTTGACGAGGACATCTTTATGGTTCTCAATGTCGTAGCTGAGATGGCTTATACTCCACTTATACATGGGCCGATCGTGGAGTATCAGATGCCGGATAGAGTCATGCGGCAATTCTTCGGATGCTTCCAAAGCATTCCTAGCCCACCTATGGATATGAGGGCACTGAGACAGCCACTGTACATGGATCCGAGGGATAAATTTAAGCAAGTGGATGCGGAGGCACTAAGATCAGACCTCTTGATTTTCTGGGACGCTTGACGAGCGTCATTAGATGCTGTTGTTATGGTATAGATCTTATCGATCGAGGATTATTTTTATGGTATAGACGCATCACTCGATTGCGTATTCATCCTCCAAACCCCAACCCCGGACCAGTATACAAGATTCGTTTCTTATTTGACTAGTACTGAGCTCTTTCCATCGTAAGTATAGTTTAATAATTTTATTTTCTTTAAATAAATTGATTAGCATATTTTTAATTGTCGTTCGACTTACAAAAAATAATTTTAATATAATTTCAGGTTACGAGCCATCGATATTTCTTCGACAGTATTAGCGATGCAGAGGTTGCCCTTCCTGACCATATCGCGACTTTACTTCCACCGATGGATGCACAGTACGAGGCTTTTATGGCCTCACTTCTTGGGAGGAAGAGAAAGGATGCCGGACATGATGATGTTAACGAGAGCATTCCTCATACGGAGAGTTTTCCTACTCAGACCCAGCTCATAGCTGTCACGGTGCCAAAGGGGTCATCTCATACTCAACCTTTCGGGAGTGATGATACTACAGATTGATCATACAAGATTGAGTATCTGATTCTCCAGCCGTCTATGTCATTCTCGGAGGGTCCCTTGCTTTCGATGGTTACCGAGTGCCTAGCCCCGGCATCATCCCTAGGAGAGCTGCCTATAGTTTCTCTAGCCCCTGCTCCCAATACTCCCAATGCTCCCCCTGCTCCTGCTACTGCCCCTGCTCCAGTATATTGTCGGCCTAAGGGCCATCCAATGAAGAAGATTTCTCTCACAAAGTTGACGAGGGTAATGTAAGACATATTCTATGCTCCATCATCTGTTGATTCTGAATTTCTAGTTACTTTGGATCAAAGCAGAGGAATTTGTGACTTGTCGTAGCGTGCGTTGAAATCACTTGCTCCTGGTCAGTGGTTATTTGATGAGGTGATTGACGCATACGCTAGGCTGATGGTTTCGAGGCCATCTTGCCAAAGAAATGAGGTCTATGTTGTGAGTTGCTTACTTGCGCAAGTGTGCTCGAGGGATTTAGGTAATTGGTTTGGGTAGAAGGAACAGAAAAAATTCATGTCGCTCCTCGAGGTCCTGAAAGATATAACCCCCATTCGATCCGGTCATTTTACATATGTGAGAAGCGAAGGTCAAATTCCTATCTATAGTGCTTCACTTGTGATGATTCCGATGTGCATCAACTCACATTTCATCGTGTACGTGTTTAATCTGGATAAATGGACTACGCATCTTCTTGATCCTATGCATGAGGATACCAATTGCATCAAGGTACCGAAGATGTATAGCGTACAGACCAAATATGTGGTCCGTTTCTACATGGAACGACCTTCTTTCATTGGTTTTACCTTTCCTTCATTAATTTAGCTCGTTTTGTGTTATGTAGACGGAGTACTTTGCACATCTTCTTCGATCACTGCATCCCGACAAGTTCAAGAAAAATCAAGCTCCCAAATTGTTTGTCATCAAGAAATGGTTCAAGCAAACTAATCACAATGATTACGGGATATATGTATTCAAGTATATGGATTACATCATACAAGGGATCAAAATGACGGATTCAAAATGGACCATCGATGATGCCGTCAATTATATATAGGATTACTTATGAGTTGTTAACTTGTAAGACTCGAGAGATGCCTCGACAATAAGGACAATCATCAAATGCTTAAATATTGATTTGCATGATGAATGTTTAGATGATTCTGTAATGAGTATTTGTTGTTTTTTGCTGAGATGTTGTTTGCATCGTTTTTTTGTCTTTTGGTTTGTTGTTCAATTCAATCCAGGAATGTATTCAGAGAGACTAAGAACAATACAGAATAACAATTTTCTATTCTGTAAATACATCCGGGGTACTTTATACCGAATGGACTTATTCTTGAACTGCTCCATCTGTTGTATTTTACAGCGGATGCTCATATAACAGACATAACAGACACCCATTTGACTTTTTTTAAAAAAAATTGAGATCTATCCGATATAATTTACAACTGAGGGATAAATTGATAATTTTATCTTTTCTGTTATCCGTGATAACTTTCAACGGCTTACGGTATAAGTTTTCACGGATAGAAGTGATTTTGGATTTAATCGAACCATCCATTTTTCAAATGGACTACTTATATTTGTTGATTACCTAATTTTACGCTATCAACGATAGTCATGGATTATCACCCCTAATATAAATATCTAAACGAGAATCTGACTAGATAGATGAGCTGACTATGATAATCTTGAATCCTCTTCCAGCATTCTCCAAATATCTCGTATTCATCTCCCCATTTTGGTCCCACGTGCACCCCTCACCGTCCTTACACTCTCCTTTGACAATATCCACTCCACACCACCACAGACTAATAATTTGTTATTTATAACAAAAACTTCACACGCATACCCTGATCTCTCTCTCTCCCCTCTCCTCACTCCGTCAATCGTTCCTAATTTATCACCTACAATCACGAGCTCCCTGCGAGTCCTCTACCCAAAAAAAAAACCAATCCGTCTTCATCCTTCCCCACATCTCCACTACGACGAAAACATCATCTGGGTTGTCATTGATGATGAATTGCGCAATGCGAGTCAACGCTCCCTTGTCGCCTGCGGCGTCTCCCATCCTCGGCGGCACCCATCTTGCTTCGACGATTCCCCGATCCCGATCATGCGGCCACTTCAGAGCACCCCAACAACAACAACAACAACCCCTTCCCGCCATCCTTCGCCGCTCCGTCAGCGCCAGCTATGATCATCACTTCCGCCACCACGATCATTTCTCCTCTCGTCCTCCTCCAAGTCAGTCGAAACCGAGACCGATGTTGTCATTTTGCGGATCGAATGTGGATCTTTTGGAGCCATCCGTTCTCGGGATAATACCCGAGCCGCCTGCCTGGCCGGCAAGGGACGAGGTGATCAGGGCGACGATCGCGAGGCGGGTGAGCAGCGTCGAACTGCCGGTCTCCCTTCGGATTATCAAGAAGAAGATGTCGGAGGACGAGAGCGGTGGTGTCGAGGGAGATGTGTGTGCGGCGAAGAAGGCGTTTGCCTCGGCGGTGTTTGCCATCCGGGAGATTCACGGGCAGGCGATTCGGATGAGAGGCGTGGCGTTGGAGGAGGATTTGGATGCGGTTATTGCCAAGGTGCAGAGCGAGATCAACTCTTCGTTCGTTTGGTTGTTTAAGGAGGTGTTTTCCAGGACGCCCGATTTGATGCTCGATGTGATGGTGATGATGGCGGATTATGCTGCCTATTCCACCAAGGATCTCGCCGCCGATGAGAGCCCATTCGTATCTTTGTCCCAAGAAAATGATCAGATTACATTGGACCAGACCAATGGTGACATGATGGTTGAGGAGATTGGGAATCTTGAAAAGATGATGTCGTTGTCTCCCATTGTCGAGACAAGAGAGCACCCAGAGGCAATGGATAGACAAGACACAGAGCTGTGGAATACGATGGTTGTCGAGGCGTATAGAATGCAGGATGGAGAGCTGGGTATTATGGGGCTGGATTATGCAGCAATGCCGCAGTTTGTGTCGCCTGTGCGTGTGGAGATTGAGGATGATCATCACTATGTGGAGTACAGCAGGACGGATCTTTTGTATCAGATGAGTCTTGCGCAGGAGCCCGGAAATCCTCTTCTCTTGTCCAACTATGCTAAGTTCCTCTACCTTGTCGCTCGCGATTATGACAGGTAAAACTTTGATTACATATCTCGATTGTTGTTTGTCAAATATGCTTTGCTGCTTGATGCACAAATTGCATCTTGGATAAATAGGGTATATCATGACCAGAGGTTTCAGCTAAGTTTATGGCCAGTAAGTGTTATGTTTATGCCACAATTGCATATATTTGTGATCCATGCTATGAACATAAGTCCTTCGGGTATATGAATCAATATTTGGGTTCATGCAGCTTAAAGCTGGACGACTAAGAGATTGTAACCTATTCCAATGTGACAACTATGAGATTAAGAAGGGTAAGGGTTCAGATTATTGAGAACATGTGTGATTTGGTTCCTACTCTGACAAGATAGAACGAATGATAGTAGCCTATTCTTTAGATAGGCTTATCAATACTCCCAAGATTCGAGTACATCCATGGTAACACCAACTTCGTTTTCGAAGTATACCATACTAATCAGAACCGATAACACGTAAAAGTATAGTAGTAAGAGATTCATGTTTACAGTTAAATGTGCAATTAGTGAAAAGAAACCTCTTGGAAGTTGGCTGAAGTATTGCCTATGATTATAGCTAACAATGAACCAGTCAAATCCTTGTAGTTCTATTTTCTTCCTTTCATATATTGTTTTAGCACACAATTCTTTACCTTCTATGGATTCGACATTTTTTTATGCTGAGAAAAGTACCTAAGGTTTCTTGGTTTGTTTTGGCATCATGGTTTTATAGAGCTGAGGAATGTTTCAAACGTGCTATACAATCAGATCAGTGGGATGCAGAGGCGTTAAGTCAGTATGCAACTTTCCTGTGGTTGATCAGGAAGGATATCTGGAGGGCGGAAGAAAGATATCAACAAGCCATGGCAGCTGAACCGGACAACCCATACCATGCATCAAAGTATGCAAACTTCTTATGGAGCACAGGGGGCGACGATACCTGTTATCCTATTGAGGCTCCTCGCGGCAGAAGCTAGTAACAGCAGGATTATATATGTGTCCCTATGCAAAGAGTTGTTGATTCATCTTCTGTCGCTGAACTTTTGGAACTCGTAGAGTTGTAGCGTTACACTTAACAAGTCATCATGTATAGTAACACTCCATAAGCGTGAAGGTCGAAAGTTGTAAACTTGTGAGACAATGGAGGTGAAAGTAGGAGATACACGGACTGCGAATGCAATCGATTCTCAAAGAACCCAATTTGTATTGCCTCGTTGTAAGTGTGTCCTGTTATGTTGCGCTTGGAGGGATCACAGGACTTGTATCGAGTCTTAGTAGTTGTTTATTGGCATGAATGAGAATTCGAATTGTACATATTGCTGATTCTTTCTACTACAGATTGAAGCCTCGAGATGACTGCTCGAACAACGAGTATGTATTTCCTGTGCTAAACTCTCAAAGTGTATCCTAGTATTTAGCAGGGAACTCTATCCTGAGATCGAGCGATATTTCATGTAATCCACTCAAAATTTTAGAGTGCCTTGTAGACGTCACCACAATCATGACACCCTCAACTGTGAGGTATCTTTTCTTACATGTCATGATAATGAAGATATTTTTGAGATATTTCATTGTATTGCTAAAATATCACATGTGCGAGGAGCAGTCAGCCCTAAGGTGTGGACCACTGTCGACTCACCTTTTCGTCAAGAGGAGGAGTCAATTTACACTTCGCTACCTTATCTCCAGTATTTGGCCCGACACTGCTGGATATGACTAGGATTACTTAAAAAAAGATCTTGCGAGAGTAATGTGTATCTTTCATTCTGAAAAAATAAAATAAAAAAATGTGTGTCTTTAGTGCTCACAGGAACAAAGCATTCACATCATAATTTCCTATAATTCTTTTTTTACGTTGTTAAACATTTTTTTTTTCATTCTGTACGTAATTCATATTCATCGATATTTGTATGAGTATCTTCGTTCTAATCTTTATATATTCTGTCTCAATTTGTTTATAAAATTCTTTCTATTTAAATCGTTTTAAAATATAAGAAGTATCAAAAGACAATGAAGATCGTTGGGAAAAGAAAACAGTGGTTCCCTCCTACATGATGGGCCCCACATCAATGTGTTTGTTCTATAACCCCTGATGACCTTGGCATCTTCCCTTGATAATGACGAGCACCGTTTTTGGCTGGGGGGGATGTGATCCGCAAACTCGCCTTAGTGAAATGTAGGGGAGGAGAGAAGAGTTCTTATCACTACACCATGCGCCATCAAGATACTGAAATGATCTTTGGTCCAACACAACAAATTTATGTCTTATGGTCCATTTTGTTATTTTTCTTACTCTTATCTCTTTAGAAAAAGCAGCCGAGTGAGATACAACACATAAAAAAACACACACACACAAAAAAAAAGAACAAAGGAAAAATAGTGAGAAAGAGCAAACAAAACTGGTGTGCGCAGTGAAGAAAAAACAGCCGGATCGAGATCAATCCGTAATCGGATCAAGCTGAGTTTTTGTCATCGTGTACACGACATTCTGTTCTTCGTATTCAACGGTTAGATCGTCAATCGGGATTCCGTACAACCATCAATCCGGTCCCGAACAGCAGCGACAGCTTTTAATGAAATTTATCCTTATTCTCTTGGTGGTATTGTTCTTACTTGTAGATCTTCACTGTATACTTGTGAATCCTGTCATTATGGGATTAGAGGTGTTATCGTCTTATTTGTGATGATATCTAGGTTGTGTACCTAATGGAATTTGGTTTTGTACCAAAATCATGATAGTAAAGAGTTGGGGTGGACTTCGAGATCGGTTCTGGGTTTTTACTCCCTTGATTTTGGGAGATTTTTCACGTTAAAAGTGTTGTGTTAAGTTTATCTTTGATTTGTCGGATTGCATATTTTCCTTGGGTTGCTCGGAACATTTCCTTGCAAGTTTAAGCAAATAAAAAAAGTTATCGTCTTTTTTCAACAAGTGTTATCAGAGCATCCGTGATTTGCTTAAACGATGAAAATTAGTATTCAATGAATGGTTAGTTTAAATGAAAGAAACTACCATGTGTGAAAAGAAAAAATGAAGGATCTCCTTTATGTTCAATGATGACACTTACCAGTGTTCGGTGATAAAAGTCGGATGATAAATAGAATGACGAATGGATCCCAAAGCATAAGGTTGTATGCGGCTTCATTCGACATTAGTAAGGAGTCAGATGCTAAGAAATTATGGATCAAGTAGGAGTCCTTATATGCTAGGAAAACTAATAACAACAAAATGTTTCTGATTAAACAGTTTATGGGCTTCAAATATAGGGATGGTCAATCTATATCTGATCACTTGAATGAATTTCAAGGGATTTTAGATCAGTTATCTGCCATGAATATTAAGTTTGAGGATGAGGTACAAGGATTTTGTTTACTTGGTACCTTATCATACTCTTGTGAGACTTTCCGTATGACTTTGAGTAATTCAGTCCTTGAAGGTGTCGTCACCTTGGACTTTGCCAGAAGTGGTATTTTGAATAAGGAGATGAGAAAAAAATTCAAGGTTCTTCTTGTTCTTCTTCTCATCCCGATGCTTTAGTGAGTGAGAGTAAGGGGAAGAGCGAGAATAGAGGTCAAAAGGATAAGTACAAGGATCGTAACAAATCCAAGTCGTGGTAGAAAAATATTGAATGCCATCATTATTTACATCAAGAAAAACTATTTTTAGACAAGACGAGAGAAGAAAAATGGTAATAGCAATAGTGAAAGGAAAGACTCTGAGACTGATTCTCGAGTCACAACTGCTACCGATAGACTCGTTATTGTGTGTTATGAGGATAATGTCAATTTAGCATGCATTGATACGAGCTGGGTGATCGACAGTGGAGCCTCGCTCCATATCACATCATAGAGGGAGTTCTTTGATTTTTATACACCGGGGGACTTTGCCTCTTTGAAAATGGGAAATGACGGTCTCGTCAAAGTGATAGGTGTTGAAAATATTTACTTAAAGACTAGCAATGGATCAAAGCTAGTTCTTAAGGATGTCAGACATGTACCGAACATCTGTCTAAATTTGAGTTCGACTTATAAGCTCAACGACGAGGGGTATTACAGCACTTTTGTAAATGGCTCTTGGAAACTTAGTAAAGATTCCTTAGTTATGGCTAGAGGAAAGAAGGAGTCTTCTTTGTACTTGTTACAAGCTAAGGTTTCTATGGACAGATGCAATATTGCAGAAAAAGAAATGCAAATGAGTTATGGAATAAAAGGCTTAGTCATATGAGCGAGAAAGGTATGAGTGTGTTAGCCAAAAAGAATTTACTCTTTGAGTAAAGAGTGTGAAACTTGATAAATGTGCACATTACTTGGCTGAAAAACAGCATAGAGTATCTTTCAAAAGTCATCCTCTTCCCATAAAATCAGGTCTATTAGAGTTGGTACATACAGACGTTTGTGGTCCGATTCGACCAGTGACACTTGATGGTGCAGTTTACTTTGTCACCTTCATTGATGATCATTCAAGAAAGCTCTGGGTTTATTTCTTGAAGTCAAAAGACCAAATGTTAGATGTATTCAAACAGTTTCAAGCTTCACTTGAGAGAAATACTAGAAAGAAGTTGAAATGCATTCGTTCAGACAACGGTGGTGAGTATATTAGCCCGTTTGATGAAGATTGCAGGCAATATGGTATCAGACACCTCCTAAAACTCCTCAATTGAATGGCATACCTGAAAGGATGAACAGAAATTTTCTCCGATAGTTGCTTTAGATGGTGATATGCAGGCAGGGTTTGGTACGGTAAGGATGTTTCTTACAACTATCTGAAAGTATTTCGGTGCAAGACCTTCATTCATGTTCCGAAGGATGAAAGGCCCAAGTTAGATACCAAGTCTCGTGAATGCATCTTTCTTGGATATGGTTCTGATGAGTTTGGTTATAGGCTCTACGATCCAGTTGAAAAGAAGATTGTCAGAAGTAGAGATGTAGTGTTCATGGAGGACCAGACAATAGCAGATATTCAGAGGGTAGAGAAGACAGTATCCTAAGATTCTTATGATTGTATTGAAATTAAAGTGATCCCAACTACCGATTTACGGAGACAGATTCAGGATGAGGTCTTTGATGAGGTTCCATATCAACTTTGGAGTGATGTTCAGCTTAAGTTTGAGGAACCATAGGGAGATCAGGCACAATACGACCAGCAGGGTACAGATGGGTTTGATGTTCAGCCAAAGAATGTTGCTGATGTTCAGCAGCAAGCACCGGCAGTTCCACCAGCTACTGGTACGAGACAGCCCACCAGAGTTCGTACGTCGTCCACTAGATACTCTTCTGATGAGTATGTGTTATTGACAAATTCAGGTGAGCCTGGATGTTTTTAAGAAGCCATTCCTGATGAAAACAGAGCTAAGTGGATGGATGCAATGCAAGACGAGATGAATTCCTTACATGAAAATCATACTTATGAGTTGGTGGTTTTACCGAGAGGCAAGAAAGCTTTGAAGAATCGCTGGATTTACCGGTTAAAGCATGATGAGAATACTTCACAGTCGTGATACAAAGCTAGATTGGTCGTCAAGGATTTTAGTCAGAAGAAGGGGATTGATTATGATGAGATCTTCTCACCAGTTGTGAAAATGTCTTCAATCAGAGTTGTTCTGGGTTTAGCAGCCAGACTTGATCTCGAGGTCGAGCAGATGGATGTGAAGATAGGTTTCGTTCATGACAATTTGGAGGAAGAGATATACATGGAGCAAACAGAGGGCTTCAAGGTCAAAGGTAAGGAGAACTTTATTTGCAGGCTGAAAAAGAGCTTGTACGAATTGAAACAAGCGTCGAGACAGTTGTATAGAAAGTTTGAGCATTTTGTGGGGTACCAGAAGACCTCTTTAGATCATTGTGTGTTTGTGCAGAGGTTCTCAGACGATGATTTCATCATTTTATTGTTTTATGTTGATGATATGTTGATAGTTGACCAGAATGCTTCCATAATCCAAAGGTTGAAGCAACAATTAAGCAAATCTTTCTCGATGAAAGAATTGGGGTCAGCTAAGCAAATTTCAGGTATGAGAATCAGTAAAGACAGAGAAAACAGAAGGCTGTGTTTGTCTCAGAAAAAGTATATTGAGAAGGTACTTCAGAGGTTCAAGATGGATCAGGCTAAAGTGGTAAGCATTCCTCTTGCTACGCACTTTAAGCTCAACAAGAAACAATGTCCGTCAAGTGAGAAGGAGAGGAAAGAGATGGAAAAAGTTCCCTATGCTAATGTAGTGGGTAGTTTGATGTATACAATGATTTGCACCAGGCCAGACATAACTTATGCAGTGGGAGTTGTCAACAGATATACTTTCAATCCCGATAGAGAGCACTGGAATACACTGAAGTGGGTTTTGAGATATCTCCGTGGCATTTCTAGTTTGAAACTTTCATTTGGGAGAGATGATCCGTTTCTGTTTGGTTACACAAATTCAGATATGACAGGGGATGTTGATGGCAGAAAGTCTGCTTCAGGATATTTGATCAGTTTTGCAGGGGGAGCTGTTGCTTGGCAGCCCAGACTACAGAGGTGTGTTGCTTTGTCAACTACAGAGATAGAGTTCATCGCAGCAACAGAGACATGCAAAGAGTAACTATGGATGAAGGGTTTCACTCGGGAACTTGATCTTAATCATGGTTGATATACTTTGCTTTGTGACAGTCAGAGTGCTATACACCTGACGAAAAAATTCTACTTTTCATTCAAGGTTTAAGCACATTGATGTGAGGTATCACTGAATACGAGACACACTGGAGGTAAAGGAGGTATCGCTCAAGAAGGTTCACGTCGACGACAATGGTGCAAACATGTTAACTAAGGCTCTTCCGAAAGAGAAATTCGAGTTCTGTCCGTATCTCGTCGGCATGGTGATTTTCACTTGATGCATTGTTACTGAGATCTCCTTTTTGGGTTGGAAGGGGAGATTTGTTGAAATGGTCATTGGTCCAACCCAACGAATTTATGTCTTGTGGTCCATTTTGTTATTTTTCTTACTCTTATCTTTTCAAGAAAGACAGCCATGTGAGATACAACACATAAAAAAAAAACACAAAAGAGAATAGAGGGAAAACAGTGAGAAAGGACAAACAAAACTGGTATGCGCAGTGAAGAGAAAATAGTTGGATCGAGGTCAATCTGTAGTCGGATCAAGTTGATTTTTGGTCACCATGCCATCCTGTTCTTCATATGTAACGGTTGGATCATCAATCAGGGTTCCGTATAACCGTTTATCCTGTCCTGAACAGCAGCGACAGTTTTTGATGAAATCTATCTTTATTCTCTTGGTGGTGTTGTTTCTTGCTTGTAAATCTTCATTATATACTTGTGAATCCCGTCATTGTGGGATTAGAGACGTTATTGTCTTATTTATAATGATATTTAGATTGTGCACCTAGTAGAACTTGATTTTCTACCAAAACCGTGATAGTGAAATGTTAGGATGGACTCCGAGATCAATCCCGTGATTTTTACTCCTTAGATTTGGAGAGATTTTTCACGTTAAAAATGTTGTGTTAAGTTCGTCTTTAATTTGTCGAATTGCATATTTTTTTGTGTTGACTGGAATATTTTCTTGTAAGTTTAAGTAAATCGAGAAAGTTATCGTTTTTTCCCAATACAAGAGCAATGAAACTGATATCAACATCAAACAGCAATCCTATTGTGTTTCCAACTTTCGACCCCCTTGAGAGAAAAACGAAACAGCACAAATAACAGTGGCAGATTCCAGGAACAAACAAGGCAAGTTCCAGGAAAAAAAAAAGAAAAGAGAGAGAGGCAAAAACAAACTAAACAAATTCCAGAAAAGAAAAAAAAGAGCCTAAATTCTCTCCATCTAAACTCGATCTGTGCATTAACCCATCCACAAACAAGCAAATGCGCGAGTCTCAAAAGAACTTGATCCTTCTGTCACGAGAGTTCTTCTGCATAGTTTTCATCACCGCCTCATGTGCCATCAAGGATTCCAACAGCTGATCCACTGACATACGAGACACGTTCTCACTTTCTCGAATAGCAGTTACCTTCGCTTTCCATTCTCTTGGTAAACTAAACAGAATTTTCCGAACCCGTTCTTCGGTAGAATAAACCCTCTCCAGAGATTCAAACTCGTCGACAATCTTAGTAAATCTGGTGAACATGTCCTCGATAGATTCACCAACTTCAATCATGAACCTTCATATTTCATGACTAAGACCTGGATCTGATATGGTCTCAGAATCTCGTAACTTTTCTCAAGCTCGTCCCACAGTCCTTTAGCCGAAGAACATGTAAACACCTCGCTTAGTCTGCAGTAAAGTCGATTCTTTGCCTTTGCATCCATTACCCGTTTCCAACTGTCCACATCTTTCTTCGGGTTCATCCAGCCTTGATCCACTTTTATCACGTTCTTGGATCTTGAGAGGTCCATTTTGTATGATTTTCCACAAGCGGTAGTCAACTGACTGTATGAAGATCTGCATTCTGCATTTCCAATAGACATAGTTTGTCTTATCTAAAAGTGGTGGCCCTTCAACTGAAAACCCATCACCTTTAGATCCGTTCTTCCTCTTTAATTTCTCAGATCCTTGGTTTTTTTTTTTTTTTTTCGGTTGCAAATTAATCTTATATAATCTTCTAAGCTCATAACTTACCGCAAGCATGTCCCAAATCTCTTTAGCTGAAGAGCAAGGTGATACTTTTTTAAACTCGCTATAGCTGAGTCCACAATAAAGTACATGGATTGCCTTTGCATTGTTTGACATTTTTTGGTAGTCCTCTTCTGTCCACTTTTCTTCAGGTTTATCCAACCACACTCCACCTTCAGCTTGTTCTTGGATCCTGAGAGGTCCATTCTCTATGATATCCCACAATTCCTCATCATAAGAGAAAATGAAACATTCCATTTTGATTTTCCAGTAGGTGTAGTTTGTCCCATTAAAAAATGGTGGTGTTTCCTCCATCACCTGTAAAAGGAAGCATTCACCGCAAATCTGATGTAAATAGGCAGCCATGAAACGAATATTCAATAATTAAAGCATCCATCTAATTCAAACAAACAACTGCTGCATAGAATTGGTGCTGAAGGTAATATATTGTGTTGATCAATCAAACATCAAGTAGCGCAAAAACAAATGCTTAACGTGAAAAATACAGCTTTTTCATGGTTCATACTCGTCATAGTTGATGGATTACATCCATTCCACATCAAAATGAGAGTGAATAATACACTAACTTCCTCAAATTAGTCAAATCCGTTCATCAAGACGAGTTGGAAAAGGCAACTGAAATATGGAGAATTAATAAGAAAAAACACAGAGGCATAACTTATTCACTAATTTAAAAATTTATTTCTCCCCCCAGGATAGAATCTTCCTCCAAAAAATAAATAGGTTCTTTTTATTATAATTAGATAATTAAAACTACCTCTTGAAAGTGATGTATTTGCACCTAAGTCTAAATATTTTTCTTTAAAACTCACCTACTTTTGAGGCTATTAAATGGACTTACCTAATTAACTATTAATTAGACCTAATCACCTTGATTATGTGAGAAAATTAGATGTTAATTAATTACCTTGAGCCCTATAAGTAGAGCTCATTTGTAAGGTGTTATGTACACATTTCAACAGAAGAAAATCTCTTTTTCTCCCTCTAATCTCTCTCTAAAATATTTTATTATTTTGTTAATTCCGACAATTATCTTTCGAAGAAGTTAATCCGCCGTAAATATTTCTGTTATAACACTTTTGTATTTATGGAACCCATTAATAGGAAACTTATTGATGAATCACTCATAATTTTCTTAGCTTAACTTGTTGTTTTGCGTCAGTTTTTGTTTACTTTAGTGTCATTTTGCGATACTTTTGTGCTCGTTGATGTGGTACTGCTATTTCTCTTTTTTTAAAATAAAAAATAAAAAATGTAGGACAACAATTATATGGATTTTTGAGGCTTTGGAATGTGTTTGGACCTGTCCAAGATGATGTGGAGTGAGAAAGCTTGGATTTTTATGCAAAACGAAGCTTAACGGATGTGTGACAAGTGAAAGAGCGTTGTTTGATGTTTGGTCGAAGAGAAACGGGCCGTAGCAAGGGATCCAAAAGTAGCATTAGTCACGGGCCGTTAGTGGTAACGGGTCGTGACCCCTCAATTCGAGAGCAAACTTCTTTTAGGTGCCTTGGTAACGTACCATGATAGGACAGTCACAGGCTGTTATCTGTTTAGCTGCAAGAAATTCCAAGTCCTTAAGAAGGTTACGGCTCGTGACAAGAGCTTCACGGACCGTGGCGATTATTTTTTTATGAGATTTTCATTAGATTATCATATCTTTTGTAAAATTATTATTTAGGCCTATAAATACAACATGTAACTTCGTTATTAGAGCAGATCTTAGATTATCTTCGATTACTTTAGACCTAGCTAGTTTTCACCAGAGGTTCGCCCCAAAGCTCTTTCTCGTTAGGGTTTTGGGCGATTACTGTCGGTTTCATTTCACATTTAAGATTGCATTAAGTTTGGATCTTTTTCATTCAGTAATATAGGGTAGACTTTTCTCTGCTTAATTCTCTATTTGATTGATGAATATGTCTTCGTTTTTATTGTTATTTGTGTTCATATCCATGCTTAGCGAGTAGAGCTTCTTTAGCAAGGCCATGTAACGGATCTTGATGATGAACGAGATTATGAGATATTGAATTGCCCTTAATCAGTAATTGTCATGTTGGATATCTTTTGTGCATGTGTAAAAACTCTATTTTGATGCATGAATCTTGTTTAGTTTGGCCATTTAGATTTGTTTCATGTGTAAAAAATGCTAACTTGATTGATTCTCTTTTCAGTAAAGTGTTAGTCACAACTAATACGGTTAGAGTTAAGCTCTCTTGTCATATGTTATCCAAGGAAATTACATCTTTTTATGCTTGAATCAACTCAATATTAGTTTAATACATGCTTTCATGGTTAGACTAGTTTTGAGTTAGTGTTGATTTTGCATGCTCTTATGGAAATTAATCAATTTAGATAAGGTAGTGAACTCTTTCACGTTTCCTATTCAACGAATTGATCAATGATTAATCCCTTGGTAGTCTCAAGTGATATTATATGTGTCCTTGCTAGCTTAAGCCATGTAATTTTATCAAACCGACATCATCAGTAGATAGTTTAAGTTCGTTATCATTTTTACTTTACTCTAGTTTGGTTTAGTTTTCATAATTAGTTTACAAACCCCCCAACTCACATAAGCACATCAACAATAGAAATAGTTACAATCATCTCAAGTAGAATTATATTGACGTGTGTAAAAGCACGCATCATTTTCTTAGTCAAAATCGTTTGTGTTAGTTTTAATGTCATTTCGTATTGTTTTTTGTTCCTTTTGTTATTTAGAAGGTCAATACTTCAGAATCTCTTGTTTTCATTGCAACAGTGAAGAATTGGAAGTGTTTTCTGAGGATGAGCTGATTATGAAAAGTTTAAGACTGTTTACTGAAGTTTCTTATTGTTCTTCAAGTTTGTGGAATGTGTTTGCACTTCATTGAGAGATAAAAATCAAAATTTGCATGTTTGATAGCAGGCACGGGCCGTGCACATAAGACACAGGCCTTGCGCAATGAGTTTCCCAATTTCTCTGAGCACGGGCTATTGATGCAACGCACGGATCGTGCGCCTTATGAAATCTTATTGTTATTTTTCTCTATTTTTAGGGGAATTTGCTACATTTTTTTTCCCTATAAATATGTACGTCCAAAATCAGAATAGAGAGTTCGAAAAACAAGAGATTTCATCAGTTCTACGAAAATTTTTCAGAGAGTTAAAGACGACGCTTCAATCTGAGACGACGATCTTTACGGATCATAACAAGATCGACGCTTTGCAACTCTGTCCGTCGAAGAGATCATTATTCTCTCGCTATTTAGAACAATTTTCATTGGTCTAGGGTTTTGTATCTCTCAACTTTTTTAGTTATAATTTGAGATGACTTTCGACGCGTTTAGCATGAATTGTTTATTTCGTATTACGACGATGGTAGCATAAATCTAAGTATGACTTAGTGATTGTAATTTAATCATGGATTTTTATGAGACGTGATCTCTGTTTTTAACAGTTTCATGTTCATTATTCATGATATCATTTTTCATGTGTTGGATTTATTCATAATTACTTGTCTATTGTATTTGGATTAGCCATCTAATTATGTTAGGGAAGTATGTACCCACTCAAGCCATTCTCTTTTGGTTGATGCTACTAGCAATTTCATAGGTTAATGTCATTCTCATTTGATTAACTTATGATCACATGTAAATGAGACGTTAATCTGTGTTAGGTCATTATTGTGAGGTGTTCGAGAAATATTCATAATGCGACATGTTTAGTCTGTGTTACATTCTCTTTTGGACATAAAGTAAATATGTTAGTTTGGATATGCCATGCTTTATGGTAATCAATAGCTATATTGACAATTCTCTTTTTATCGAGTCTAATCATAAACAGCTATCGTAATAAGACATAAAATGAAAATCTTTAATCTATGATTAAAATCTATGATGAATGAAAAATCACGAAGGCCGTACGTTTTGTCAAACTTGATTAAATCTCAACCAAAATTCTCAATTGGTTTATATTTATTTTCTTTCATTGTTTTCTTTAGTTCCTAATCTTATCAACAAAACCCCCCCATTTTGCAGAAAATTGGTAGATTAACAGAATCTGAAAAGGCCGTTCTCTATGGGATCGACTTGTGCTTATCACTATTATATTTTTATTATAATTGTGTGGTGTGAAGTAGTACAAATATTTTAATTTGTAGCACCTTGCGAAGGGTTCTATTGGTCTTCGTGAAAACGGTCCTTGCTCATCCTATATACTTAATTTACATAATTAGGGATTGAACAAGTTACCAATTTGATGCGATTAACAACACACATCACTTATAGAAACCCTTAGAGTTATACCTATATAATGTAAAGATAATCCTGCAATGTAAAAGATTAGAGAGAACTTAGTGAACAATTTCTGCATGAAATAAATCGGAAGAGAGAAAGATGATCCGGACTCTTGGTATGAAAAAGATTGTAATTTATGGATCAATCACTTCATTCAAATTTCAATGAACCAGTAACCCTATTGGTTCTGTCCATAGATCTAGCATTGTCCTTGTGTAAAGATATACATTGATCGACATAGAATCAACATGAATTTATGGCACTATAAGGTAGCACATAGTTTTTGGTGCCATAATTACAGCCACCTTTCCCTCCTGCCATCAAAAAACACAAAACATACTGTACATCACAATTTTGACTAGAGACAGAGCATACTACTATGAGCACATACGATACAACTAGGCCTTTAAAGGGTCAAGCGGATCCAATTATATGAAATAAGATGATCATCCTCCCCACAGCATTCGTAAGTCCTGTCTAACACAACTAGAATCCAAGAACACATACAACCTTATAGATTTTGTCTTCACAGGTTGATTTCTTTTTCTAAAGTTAATTCAATCAACATATCCGGATTTTTTCATCAAAAAAAAAAAAAAAACATATCCGGATTTCAGCCACACTATACACAGAAAACGAAATCGAAGCTCTTAAAACAAGAGAGCTCTGATTTCAAAGAAATGTTGTTCCTTTTCTTCCCTTCAAAATATTTCTGAACGATAAGCTGCACATCAACTCCCAAATTGACCGATGAATTCGTTATTCACACTCCGCACATATATTTCAAAATCTTTGTTTCCCCAAATAATCTAATCGACTTCTCTTTACCTGACAAGATAATACGGGATCGATAGCGCAGAGATGGAGAAAACGATTTACCTGCTTAGAGATTCGGCAGATTGACTGTGGATTTGGAGCGAGAGACCGAGGGTTTGGGGCAGAGAGAGAAGAGAAGGGTTTCTTCGATGAAGATCGAGGGTTTCGAGTTTCTAACGGTAGCCTGAGAGAAAGTTTGGATCCCCTGCCGTGCAAACCCCTGCTGTCCCTTCTAGATCAAAAAGTTAGCCCAAAGAAAAAAATAAACCTAAGGCCTAGTGTTGTTGTTTCTTGCTCCCTCCTTCGTGGTAACACCTTTGGTAATTTTTTTGATTTTATATATATAATAATATAAAATCTAACACGTATATAATAATGATCAAATATTTTTTTATAAATTTATTGTGAAATATCAATGATAATTTAAATGACGTATTTTAATTTAACACATGTTACGAAAAGATCAGATGTGATTTGATATGAAAATAAGACATATATTTATATGTATATAATAATACAAAATACGTATATGTTATAAAATATGTAGAATGAAAAGAATACTTTTTATTTTCGTATCAATGATTAATAAAATAAAATTATTTAATATATTTTTTTTAAATTAATAAAACAAAAAAACAATTTTAATTTTTTATTTTATGTTCAATTGTTAAATGGTTTGAGAATCCGCTCAGCTCCACTCCATCCCCATCCGTATTCATAGATCCCCACCTCCATGGCCCGCATCAAAATCGGAAACGGGACCCACCCCTTCCTACACCCTCCTCGCCCTCGTCCCCTTTCTCCCGCTCACCTTCACCCCCTCCCTTTCCCCCACCACCCTATCCTCCGGCAGCGGCGAGGGAGAGATTCTCCTTCTCCTTTTACTGCAATATTATCCTCTTACATAAATTGTTCCATGTAATGCAATCATAGTATCATATCAACCCCGGATTAGAGCACTACTCTTGCATGGTTGATCTCTTGGCGAGGGCAGGCTGTGTTGTAGAAGCCATAGGTATGACTGAAGAGATGCCATTCGATCCAGATTCAAGATATGGCCGGTGTTTCTTAGAGGTTGTAGTGCTCATGAAAACAGGGCCCTCGGAGAAAAGGTCGCAGCACTAGCTGCTGATCTGTGGTGTCTTCTCTTCTCATGGTGACTGGCATAGTTTTTTCGCAGGTTAAAAGTAGCATAAGATGCAAGATTGTAGGGGAAAACCCAGGCCTGGGTTGGGGCTATACATTTTGTATTCCAAGGAAAACCAACTTGTACTGTTGTACCCTCGGGATTGCTAAATGCAAATGAGGGTGAAGTCGGAACTGGCTGATGAAAACATGGGAATATAATCATCATTTTAGCTGACCAATTTTTCAGAATTTTTTTAAAAGAAAAATTCAAACAAAATGAGGTAAAATTATATTCTTTAGCTTCCATTCTCTCCCTTTTTACCTCATCTCTTTTACTCCTGAATTCACAAAGAAAGTTTTATGACTACTCAAGTACTTTAGGTTCCTTCCTACTAGGCATAAATTCTCCATCTTCTCTTCTATGTGTCCAAATTAATACTTCCGTACTCCAAGATATTTTCTGCATCGATTCCTCGTTACCTATCATCAAATCTTCCCAATTGTCATGGAAAAGACAAGAAAAAAAGACCGCGCATTTATTCTCGAATAATTATATATTCTCTGTTACCCCACTTCATTTATTCCACAATAAAAAATGGCGCATCCCCTCTCTGCCTTTCCTCCTCTCTTACCCATTGCCACTTTTGGTGTCAAAAGAATTAACGCTGGACGAAATATCTCCTGCGGAGTATGTTAGTAGTTTTTTTGCCCGTTTGAGCTTGATTTTGGTGCAGGGAAGATTCGGATTTGTTGGATTGAGCAAAGATGAGCGAGCTAAAACCGGAGGGATCGGAAGCAGCAGTGGGAGAGGACGAAAAGGGTGATGACGAGATGGGAGTTAATGGGTTTAGTGTGAAAGGTCTTCTTTGGCATGGTGGCTCTGTTTATGATGCTTGGTTCAGCTGTGCTTCCAATCAGGTTCATATTTTTTCAGGATTGACTATATCAAACCCAATTGCAAGTTATAGTTGTTGCTGCTCCAAGGTCCATGATGCTTACAAGCTGGGGCTCATATGTGTAGGGAGATAAATGCATTATACTCGTTATATTTGATGTTTTGATAATTATAAAGAATTTTCAAGGATAGAAGAACGTAAATAGTCTAGGCAAACATTGGCTTCTAGCCAACGCCCCCGGCCACTTAATGATCTGCTTCTTTTTTGGAGGACATTTAAAATTTGAAAATGATTCATTTTTTATTTTATTTTTTAAACGGATGTTTGATAGATCCAACGTATATACAATATTGCCAAGACTTACCTATTGCCAAGACACCATAGTTGTGTTTTTTACTGTCTCCGTTCCAATTTATATACAATATTTTTCTATTGAATTATTCCAAAATATTGACAACCTTTTCTTTTTGAGTAAATTTTTCATCTAAAGTATATTAAATCATATGATTGTTTGCTACAATCCACTACTTATAACTGCCCCACTATCCCTATGAAAATATATATTTTTCACTAAAATCCACAAAAATTCAATGTACATATAAAATCATGTGTCAAATGGTTACGTCTAAAGGACGGAGGGAGTATTTATTTTGTATAGGATTGCCTTGGCAATATGGAAAACTGCATTGCAATTATCCTTAAAAAATAGAAATAATTCTTTATAGGTACGCTTATGGAGCTTTAATTAAACAAATATCCCACTATAATTCATTCCCATTACGTACCCATCATCATTAAAAAATCATTTTCCCCAAATATAATCATTACAATAAAAATTCAATTTGTTAAAATCCATTATTTTTATATCCAACGACGACGACGAATCGACAAACTAACGATGGTTCGTCGAATGAATAACGACGACGAACTGACGACGATAATGGCGAACGGACGATGGCGACGGACTGCCAACAACGACGAACTGACGATGACAAAGAGCTGACGAAGAAGGGAGAGAGAAGATAGTGAAGGCGGCGGGGAAGAAGAGAAATGAGAGGATATTTGGGAATTACTTACTTCAAGTCGCGGATTTTTTTTAAAAAAGTGGAATTTATTAGGAGTTTTTTTTTTTTTCCCTCTGGATAATTTTTCCTAAATAATATAGACAGTGAGTTGGGAAAAGTTTGAAGCATTACTATTCTAACGTTTCATACAATCATTCGTGATAGTGGAAAGAAATGTAAAAAAAATTTGTCGTTCAGAGATAAAGTGGAGTATCTATTCATAGTATCCCGATGTGAGTGCTCTAACCTGTTAGATTTATGGCGTGTTGCAGGTGGCTCAAGTGCTGTTGACACTGCCATATTCCTTCTCCCAAATGGGGATGGCATCAGGTGTAATATTGCAGGTTTTCTATGGTCTGATCGGCAGTTGGACAGCGTATCTTATCAGCGTCCTCTATATTGAGTACCGTATCAGGAGGGAGAGAGAAGGTGATAGCTTCAAGAACCATGTCATTCAGGTCAGAATCCAAAAGTATCCACAAATGATCAAACTGTTGGCGCTTAGTTTCTGAATCACGTTGGAATAGTACGCAGGTTAATTATGAGGAAACAATTTGAATGGTGATTTTGAGAGTGTTTCTTTGTTTCCAAGTCTTTGTTCAGCTGGGTGATATTCAATACATTGATATTTGTCATAGCAATAAGCATAGATCTCACAGGGGTATGAAGTTCGATGTTGAGTATTTAATACAAGACCCTTGTCTTTCATTTAGACTTAACCGGAGGGAAACACAGTTCAGTTGGTTATTAGATACGAAGTGCGTGATCATTAGAAACACGAAACTGACTTGCCTCTTAATCTCTTTGGGAAAGTGTGCAAACCTCTGTTCATGTCGCTGTTAGATAGAAGCTTAAATTTCCATAAGAAAAAAATAGAATCCTAGTTTAATAAACATAGTTTCTGATCTCAATCAGCAGGCAAGATTCCATTTGTTTTTCAAGAAGGTCAGCTTGAAATTTGAACACCTTCTCTATTCTATACTTCCCTCCCCCCC